>CABHPP010111464.1:0-16849 GCA_902168425.1 Peromyscus attwateri | reverse complement strand
GCATAAAGTCACCTAATGTGGAATTTTCAGCCTGTGATTTAAATAGACCTCTTTTTCTTCATAAATTTAGCCAGCCTCAAGTTTTTTGCTATAGCAATGAAAACAGGTAAACACACCTGCCGCGGTTAGAATTATGACAAAGACAGTATTATAGGGAACACAGCGAATGAAACCCCTTCTCTGAAGGGGTGTGGGTTCTCATGACATGGAGAACACATTCTAGATATACAACTACATGGAATGTTAGACAGGGTAAGTGCTATATAGAGAGGGACTAATGTGGAGGAGGGCACTGGGGCAGCATCTGGAAGGCTGTGACTATTAGATGTGGACACCAGGCATCGAGTACCTGGCATCCAGCACCCGGCATCAAACACCGGTAAGGACTGGAGACCAAGGCACGTGTGAATACTGTAAGGACCACAGGAGTCTGGGGACCGCTAGACCCCTCCGGACCTCAATGAGTTCTTGCTCATGCAAAGCTGTGGAAAGCAGGAGAGGGGGAAGCGCATCTCTCCGTAGCCCCGGGGTGGAGTGGAGGATGAGTGGGGAGGGACGGGAGTGAAGCAAAGATGGCCATTTCCCCTGTCACTCCAAGTGGAAAGCTGCTTGTGGCAAGCAAGGCTCCCTGCTGCATAGACAGAGGAGGGACAGACTCTTGTGTTAGTCCTACAAGTTTGCTTTGGCGCAGGCTCCTTTGGACCACATCAGTGGTCAAGAAGATCCTTCCAAACGCACCTGAGCCCAGTTCCCCACCACCGCCTTGAAATATGATTAGGGACACACGGCAAACTCACTGAACCAGACTCCTCTCCTCCTTTACAGAAACCAAAGTCTGCTAGGGTCCTAAGACTCTGATGAACCTTAGTCTCCAGTCCCCATTGAGGGACCAAGACATCTCCTTGGGAAACGGAGGTGAAGGTTGCCAGGGCCAGTTTGAGAACCACGTGTCTTTAGTTTGGTACTTTTAGAACAGTGACTGGCACTTGAGAACACAGTATGTGCCAGCTCCTCTCAGAAGGGATTTTGAAGTTCATTGAAAATCCCTCCGAAGGGTGGCTAGTGGCACACTGCAGCACCAACAATGCTGGACAGGCTCAGCTGGTGGAAGGAGCATCTGACGTGGAATCAAAAAGTACCTTTCTGAGGGTTGTGACTCCTGGTTGGACTTCTGTGATTGTCTAATGTCGGTCTTCTTAAAGGCTGTCCCACTTGATCAAGTGAGCCATCAATCTAGCCATTGATGTGTTTTTGTCTTGACTTCCTGACTTAAAACTTTCACCTGGTCTTTTTAAAAATACTTATTTTTTCTTAATTTTATGTGTATGAGTGTGTATATATCTGCACACCACATGCATGCAGTGCCCACAGAGGACAGAAGAGGGCGGCAGATCCCATGGCACTGGTGTTCCAGATGGTTGTGAGCTGTTATGTGGGCACTGAGATTCAAACCCGGGACCTCCACAAGAACAGTCAGTGCTCTTAACTGCTGAGCCATCCCTCCAGCGCCAATATTTTTTATATAAAGATGTATTTTTATTTTATGTGTATGTGTGAGTGCCTACGCTTTATGCAAGTGCACCATGTGCATGTCTGGTGCCTACAGAGACCAGGAGAGAGCTTCAGACTTCCTGGCAGGGTTACAAGCCATTGTGAGCCATTGACGTGGGTGCTGGGCAAGTGTTATTAATGGCTGAGCCACCTATCCAGCCTCTTCATCCAAGATTTTTTTTAAAGCTTGAGCTTACTGATGTACTTTGAATGATCACATCCACCCACACCTGGGTTTTCAGCCTCGTGAAGTCCAGAGCCAGATAGCAGTCTATGTCATCTGTGTGGCTGTGCCCCCCACGGCCCCATGGTGGTTCCAGCAGCCCCAGAGCCCACTGGGGCCCAGCTCATGTTTGAGCTTGAAGCCCCTTCCCCAGTCCGCAGAGCCCCGGTTCACCATCACATGTCACCTGAAGGTTCTACCCAATCTCAGAGACCTCTTCCCTCCTCCTGGTGTTTTAATCATCTCCAGGAGGCAGAGGTAAAAACAACAGCAGCAGCAGCAGCAACAACAACAACAACAACAAAAGTTGTGGAGCCCAGGAGAGCAGCCGACGGTTCGGTCTTTTCTGATTCTTGAGTTCGAGAGTTTTTGCTTTGAGGATTGATGTCTGTGAGGACTTCTTCTCAGGATTCCTTGTGGTACAGCCACTCTCTCCCTCCGGCCTCAGTTTTACCAGCAGAGAGCAGAGTGGCCTTCATGTGTGAATGAATGGCTGTGATGTGGACTCATCTCCTTGGTTAAACTCAGAACCAGAAAGAAGCTTGAGTCCAATCCATTTCCACTCGGGAACCAAGAGACGAGAGAACGGGCCAGGCGCCTCCCACCCTCTTCTTTCCTGTTTTTGAATTCTGTGTGTTGCTTTTAATGTGGCTGTGACGATATTCCTGACAAAAGCAGTTCTTAAGGAAGAGATTATTTCAGTTTACCGTTTGAGGGTTCTGTCCATCACTGCAGGGAAGGCATGGCGGGAGGCGGGCGTGAAAGGCAGCTGGCCATGCCATGTCTGCAGCCGGGAAGCAGAGAGAGAGAGGCGTGTTTGTGCTTGTCTGGCTTCCTCCCATTTGCTCAGGGGAGGGCCCCAGCCCATGAGATGGTGCCATTCTCCTTTACAGCGAACCCTCTACTTCAGCTTACCCAACCCAGAAACTCCCTCACAGACACACCTGCAGGTTTGACTCCTTGGTGACAATTCTAGACTCTGTCAAGTTGACAGTCAATATTAACCACCCATTCATTGGTGAACTTGTTCATTCTCTCTTCATTATAGAGGGTTACACTGTGACCTCATTCTGGGCACAGTGATCCAGCCCTTGGTGGGTTACTTAAGCAGAGTCCTCACCTAAACATAGATGAGGAGCAGGGACCTCAGGGACCCACTGGCCAGGATGTCTCCTCTCCCTCAGTTTCAGGGCTAGGCTGAGGGACTGGGGTTGGGGTTGCAGTGGCCATCCTAGACTCGTCAACTTCCCTGCTCAATGCAACCAGAGACGTTTCAAATGTGTGTTTTGTGCCGAACCATGGGCCCAGCTGGAAAGCCCGACAAACAGCTGGCCAGGACTTTGTTTGACTTTAGAATTCTACCCACTCCTCAGGGTCAAGGACTGACAGAACTCCAGGTTCTAGCAAAATGTCAGAGGAAGGCAGGATTCAGAGGCAGAGGAAATGGATGTCAATCAAGCCCCATCAGTCAAACCTGTCATTCACTCAGCACGAGCTCTTCCTGGGGGGCTAGAGTGGGGGAGGCTGGAGGTAGGTTGCCTGCTTATGATGAGACACAGAACAGCAGGATTTCCTTTGATGACTTTCCCATGGAGTTTTGGGGCTAGAAATCCAAATGGTGGTTAAAAGTCCATCTTGAAATTAATTTCCCCTTCTTGCCATGGAGCACTGGTATAATTTTGTCGCAGCTTCTGACCACAAGAGTTAGACCCGACTAGGTATGGGGAGCTTGAATGAGACTTTGAGAAATGCTTCCCAGGCAAGCCAGACCTGCCAGGGGCTGTGGTCTTTTGCTTTCTGGTGCCAGGGTTGACCATTTAAGCAAAGCCTTGTTCCGTCTCAGGGGTTGAGGCTATGAGGAGAAGGAGACTTAACAGGCAGTTTCTCACACCTCTTCTGAACTCTTAACAATCAGTGGACCTGAGGTAGCGACATTTGAGATTATACCAACACAGTGGGCAGCTGAGCAGGATTGTGTCCAGAGCAAGAGAGCTGTCGGCATGCGTGTGTGTGTGTGTGTGTGTGTGTGTGTGTGTGTGTGTGTGTAGGGGTGCATCTTTCAGTCCCACTGAAGTTAATAAGTCAAGCAAAATCATCCACATATGTGGGAACAGAAGATTTTCAAAGCAGCGCCTTCATTATAAAAAATGTGTTAAAATTAGTAACTATTTTATATCTTGCCTATTTTCCCATCCAACCTAGTTTTTTTAAACACTCAAATATAGATTTTGCAATATTAAGGTAGATATGCATGAGTCTCAAAACTGAGAGATGAGAACAGGATCTGACTTCTTACCCCTAGGGGAACAGGCATCCTGGATGACAGTGGCGGTCGTATCTTAGGGACTGTGGTCCACCTTCAGTGTGAGCCCTATCTGCCCTCCTGAGCTGTGATCTCATAGAAATCTTTCTCATTCTTCACTTCACAGCCTAGAGTCTTTCTTGATTTTCATGGTTTCAATAAACAATCATTTTAAATACATTTTTATATTTATTTATTTTTATTTGGGAGCTGGGCACACATGTACCGTCACACTGTATGTGCAGAAGCCACAGGATGACTTGACCAAGTCTTTTTCTACTATGTGGATACTAGGGATCAAACTTAGGTTGTTAGGAGTGGTGGCAAGAGCCTTTAACCGCTGAGCCATCTTGATGGCCCCTAGATGGAGTCATCGGAGCATGCCTTTCTAGTACCTTCTCTGAACTCAGGTTTCGTGCATGCTTGAGGTGGGGTGGGCTCTCTGTACACATTTGTGGAAGGAATTAATGAATAAAGTTTGCAATCACGTCATGATGTAAATGCCCTAAACTTTCTTCTATTGTATTGCGATTTTATGGACACTTTTGTGGCCCTTGATATCTGGGCTTGAAGCCACTTGTAATGGTGCTGTGAAAGCATTTGTCATTAGTCTGTCTCCCACTTTCTCCTTCTTGTTGGAGCAGCTGCACTATTTCCTTCTGGAGAACGGTCTCCACCATTCCATAGACGTTCACTTAGGGGACAGTTTGCCTTACTGCGCATGTACCCAATGTGCCAGTTCAGAGTGCATCAACCCTTCCATCTTTTTCTGGACACAGCTGAAATGGTACTGAATAGAATTTGTCTCTGTTTGGTTGTCTGTAGGGAAAGAGACGCTAGTTCCTTTGTGCAGAGATCTTCATGCACATGAGGGTGGCAGACCCAAGGAGGCAGAGTGGCCTAGGCCTTCCGGAGCCCAGAAGACTGTGATTCAATCCCAGATGTCCTACTCTTAGCTCTTTGCACGTGTGGGCTTTGGTTTTTGCTTTGCTGTGATTGTGGCTGTGTCCTCTTGGAGTAAGAAAGTATGTAACGTGTTCTTGACTTTACAGGGGTCCACAACTGAGAGATTTTAGGATCTTAAAGAGACTTTGGAGTTTTAGAAGTGTTGGAATTTTTAAGGACTACGGGACTTTTAAAAGTTTGAATGTTTTATTGATATTAATCTGAGATATTGGGGAGGAACAAGAAAGGAAAAGCTGTGGATTAGTAAGGGATGTGTTCGTGGGTCAAGTCGACAATGGGCCAGTTGTGCTGGTTCGTTTTTTTCAACTTGACACAAGCCTGGACATGTCTGGAAAGATGGAATCTTAACTAAGAAAATGCTTCTGTAAGTTTGACCTGTAGGCAAGTCTGTGGAGGTATTTTCTTGGTTAATAATTGATGTGAGAGGGCTCACCTCACTGTGAGCAGTGTGACCCTGGGTAGGTGGGCCTGGGTTATATGAGAAAGCACGCTGAGCAAGCCATGGGTAGCAAAACAGCAAGCAGTGTTCTTCCATGGGACTGTGCATCAGTTCCTGTCTCTAGGTGCTTGCTGAGTTCTTTCCCTGACTTCCCTTCATGATGGACTATGACTGTAATCTGAAGTAAACCCTTTCCTCCCTAAGGTGCTTTGGGTCATAGCACTTATCACAGATATAGAAACTCTAACTAAGACATGGGTATATTGCTTAGAGGTGTGTGTGTGTGTGTTTATAGTAATCCAGGTAAGTGTCTCAGTCTTCCAAGTGCATAATCAGAAAAGGAGTATGTACATATATCAAACCAAGTGGAGTCCTAGGTGGCTAAGTGATTCCCTATGCTTATCAGCCTCATATATGTGAATCTCACAGCTTCTGCGTAAGTTTTCTCAGACCTCATTTTCTGTCTTAGTCTCCTGCCTCACCACTAGGCAGCCCCTTTTAAAGGGAAGCTGCTTTGCTTAAGTGGGCAGGGCTTTGACCCCATTGAATGGTAGTTTAACCCTCCTTGAAGTTTCTGTTTTGTTTCAGGAAAGTCACTCCAGAGACAGCATAAAGAACAGGTTCAAACCAGCCAATGCCATCGGGCCCCTCTTCCAGAGAGCTTAAGCAATTTTTCTCTTATTGCCTAACACAAGGGGCTCTGCCCATGAGGTGTGCTGGGTCAGCAGTGTGCTGGTGAATGAGGAAGAAGCTGGCCATCCTTTTGGGGACCTATGAAGTCACCTGGTGTCATGCTCACTGATCTCCATGTGTTGAAGCACACAAGCCCAGCAGCCACAGCCAGGGGACAGCGACTCACCTCCAGAGAGCAGCAGTGTCTTAGAAGTTTGTTTAACATGTCTGGACTAAACCTAGACTTCTTGATTCCAAATCCAAATCCAAGCACAGTAGAGTCCTAGAGTCTGGTTAGTCTGGATGGGGGAGGTTGGGTACGTGTCCCTGGGCAAATTATTTTATCCCTAGAGTCTCAGCTTTATCTTCTTGGAAAAACAATGAAGAAACCATTCCAACTTTAGACTGTTATGGTGACAGTTCAATTAAATGAAGCCAGTAAAAATGCTAAATAACACAGTAGTACAGGCAAACTGTGTAATAAACGAAATATTAAGAATTATGTTTAAAATGCCCATTTAGCAATAATATGGCTACTTTCATTTGTAATTTCTATATTATAGTCATCCGTTGTCATTGTTATTGTTAAGCATTGCCTGAGGCATAATAAACCCAGACAACATTCACTCTTTGCTCTTCCTCTCACTGTGGGCTTTGACTCTGGGCTCAATAACTGTGCCTTCTCTCTGTTCCAGGGCAGGATAAGTATGAGAGGATGGTTTCTGTCACGGCTAACCTCTGACTCCTTTATTCTTGTTTTATTTCTTGGCTTCTTTTAGCCTGTGCAAACAATTCAGTCAGCCTTTGCTTGTATGGAGCATGAAGAGTCTGTCTCAAGGGATTTGGGACTGATAGAACCAACCAAAGGAATTTGGGCTCTGCCTTGGGAAAAAGGGAGGGGAAGATTTTTGCTAAGAACAGGGGCATCTGCCTGGCTCCCCGCTCCCCCATCTTTGCCCTCACCTCTCTTTTTCACTTCTGCTATGTTATTTTTTGTTTTTCAAGTGTGGAAAAATCATAGCTGTCCTCTGACACTTATTTCTTTGATAATTTTTTAAGATGGAGCAGGTTAACTCTGGCTTCAACTGCCTTAGTGTTCCCTGATATATATCTGATACATATTCACTAATTTTGCTCACCTGCAGAGTGGTTTGGGAGACTGCAACCACAGCCAACTATGGATTAACCATACATTGAGGCACATATAATCCTTGTCTATGTCTCCTTTCATTTCTATAATGTGAATTTCTGAAGGTGGAATAGCATTTACATTTATTTATCCACTTGTCTGCTTTTTTAAGATTTATTTATACATATGAATGTTTTGCCTATATGTTATATATGTACATCATGTGCACATGATGCCTATGGAGGCCAGAAGAGGGTGTTGAATCCGCTGCAATTGGAGTTACAGATGGTTGTGAGCTGCCCTATGAATGCTGGGAATAGAACCTGGGTCCTCTGAAAAAGTAGCCAGTGATCTTTGCCGCTTAGCCATTTCTCTACTCCCTCATTTACCTATAATTTGTGAGCATAGTGGTATACATCTATGATCCCAGCACTCAGGATGCAAGACAGGAGAAGGTCTAGTTTATAGCCTGTCTGGGTGGCACAAGCCCTGTCAATAACAGCAGGCAATTGCCAGCTTAATCTCCCTCTGTGCTGTCCCATCTACTCTCCTATCACAACGTATTTATTTCTTTTTTAAAAACATAGTTTCTTTTTTCTTTTTATTTATTCTTCTCTCATACAAATATATCCCAATCACAACTTCCCCTCCCTCCACTCCTCTCACTACCCCTCCACCTCCCATCTCCCCCAGATCCACTGCTCCTCCATTTCCCTTCAGAAAAGAGCAGGCCTCCCAGCAGTATCAACTGAACACAGCATAGCAAGATGCAATAAGACTAGGCATAAACCCTCATATCAAGGCTGGATGAGGCCCCCCGCAGAAAGAAAAGGGTCTTAAGAGCAGGCAAAAGAGTCAGAGACACACCCACTCCCACTGTTAGGAGTCCCACAAAACTCCCAGCCAAACAACCACAGCATGTATGCAGAGGATCTAGAACAGACCCATGCAGGCTCCCTGATTGCCCCTTCAATCTCTGTGAGCCCTGATGAGCCCTGCTTAGTTGATTCTGTGGGCCATGTTCTCCTGGTGTCCTCAACCCCTCTGGCTCCTACCATCCTTCCTACCCTTCTCTTTCAGGGTTCCCTGAGCTCTGCCCAATGTTTGGATGTGGGTCTTTGTATCTGCTCCCCTCAGCCACCAGAGAAAGTCTCTGATGATGATTGGGCTAGGTACTGATCTATGAGTGTAGCAGAATATTGTTAAGAATCATTTCATTGACTTCTTGTTGTTATTTTTGTCAGTTGTGTTTGGTTTTACTGCAGGTCTTTGAGCAACCCTGGTTCTGGCTCCTGGCCATCCAGGCAGTGTTGGGCATGGGGCTCCCTGTCATGGCTTGGGCCTCAACTTAGACCAGTCATTAGTTGGCCACACCCGCAAGTTCTGTGCCACCATTGCCCCAGCACATCTTGCAGGCAGGACAGGTGTGAGTTTAAGGTTTTGTGGTTGGGCTGGTGTCCCAGGCCCACTACTGGAAGCCTGCCCTGGTTACAGAAGATGGCTGGTTCAGGCTCCTTATCCTCCATTACTAGGAGTCCTCACTAGGATGACCCTCAAAGGTTCCAGGAACTTTCCACAATACTACGTTTCCATTTTGTCCCTTAAATGCCCCCCTATTCCATTTGTCTCTCCAAGTACTTTCTTTCTCTGTCGCTCTGTCCCTCTAATCTGATCCTTCTAGTTTCCATCCCCACCCACCCCACTCCACCTACAAAATCTATTCTATTTCCCCTCCCCAGAGAGATCCACGTGTCCCTGCAAGAGTCCTTTGTGTTACTTATCCTCTCTGAGTCTGAACGACACGTTTCTGATAACCATATACCACACAGGGACCTCCACCGAACCAGGGGTTTGAAGAATGAATAAGGTAATGAAGACAATGTCCAGATTTGCTGCCTGGAAGGTGGTTCACTGTTTATGGCCTTCTATCCCTCCCACTTCACTATCTCAAAATAAAGTCAATCTTAAACAGTCCCCCTCTCTTGAGTTTCCCTCCTCCAATATGCGAGGCCACCTAGGTGCCCCGCATACATTTATAATACAGCACTTGAACAGCTAATTGCTTGGTATTTACAGCCTTATAGAGGTGGCTCCCACTTCAGAAGACCAATCTCCTTGGTAATGTGTGAATAACCACAGGTTCCAAGAGGTTATATAGAGACAACTGCAGGGAAATGCAAGGCCAGGCTTGCAGGGGACACCATAAAGTCCCCAAATGGAGCAGAGGGACCACATGAGGTGGACAGGAGAGGCCTCTGAGATGGAGTGAGATTCCTTTTATTACTTGAATCTCCAGACTTCCCATGGCTTAGGGTTAAAATCTGCGCCACACTCAAGCCTGTTTTGATCACTTTGAATGCTATTGTTCTCGAGTCCAAGTGTCTCATTTCCCAGGTGACGCTGCTGCTTGCTTATACCCTGTCATTACTGGGAACTTTCCTCTTCTTCAGGATGGATGATTAAACTGGATTCTCCCCTGCTCTTCCCACTTCTTCACTCATTTCTAAGTTAATGAGGACCACTGGACAGTCACCAGGAATATACATTAATCATTATTTTAATAAATATTGTTGGAAAACATTTTGAAAAGTCTATGTTCTAAGTAAAGCTAGACGTGGCCTGTCTGGACCATGACACAATAACCTTGTAAGCAGGAATAATTAGCTATTTGAAAGATAACAGAACCGAGACCCAGAGTGCTTTAGATTCACTCAGTGCCACACAGACGGTAAGTGACAGACATGGTGCTGTGGGATGTCTATCTGTACGCTGTGAATATGTGTTGCTCTGATTGGTTGATAAATAAGCCATTTGGCTTATGGCAAGTCAGGTTAAAGCTAGGCGGGAAATAGGAGAGAGAGAGAGAGAGAGAGAGAGAGAGAGAGAGAGAGAGAGAGGAAGAAGAAAGGCAGAGGCAGAGATGCCATCCTGCCATCCAGGGAGCAGCATGTAATGGCACAGAGGTAAAGCCATGGAACACGTGATGACATATAGATAAATAGAAATGGGCTGAGTTTAGTTATAAGAGCTAGCTAGCAAGAAGCTTGAGACATAGGCCATACAGTTTGTAAATAATATAAGCATTTGAGTGATTATTTTATAAGTGACTGTGGGACCTTAGAGCCAGGTGGAACCAGAGAAACCTTCTGGCTACAGATGTGGTCCCTATATACAAATCTCTTTGGCTTTGAAATGGCTGCTTGTGCCATAGTCCTATCTCCTGCTAACACGTTTTATATAAATGACGTGAGTTTACCTTCCTTTTTAAGGTAACTAAGCATTTATACCATCTAATGTTTTTGATCCCCCTCTTCACTGTTGGGTTAGTGATCACCCACTGTGTGCCAGGCACTGAGCTGGAGACAGTTACATGCCCGGGTACTTGCATACCATCTTTGATGGCTCCTGAAAGATGGAAAATGCAGCTTTTACAACTGAGGCCCTGAATTCCTGGACTACTGCTTAGTGGCACACACCAAATCTGTCATTTCTTCTCTTTGCCATGTGCACATCAGATGTAGGACTTCCTGCTTCTTTCTCATGCATGGTTGCTCTGAGAGGTACCTCTGTCACAGAGAATGTCCTAATTTGCTTGATCAAAGGCAGTGTGAGGTAGGAAGTTTACTTCACCTTACAGCTTACAATCCACCATGAAGGGAGATCAGGGCAAGAACTCAAGACCAGGAACCTGGAGGCAGAAACTGAAGCAGAAGCCATGGAGGAATGTTGCTTACATGCTCCTTGTGGCTTTCTCAGCCTACTTTCTTATATACCCCAGGACCACCTACCCACAGTAGTGCCCACAGTGGAATGTGTTCTTGCATGTCAATCATTAATCATGAAAATGCCCATAGATATGCCTACAAGCCAATGATGGGGGCATCTTCTCAACTGAGGTGTCTTCTTTCCAAATATGTCTGGTTTTGTACCAAGTTGACAAAACCCAACCAGAACACAGAGCTTCCACAATTGTTTAGCATTTAGCCTCTACAGCAGTGGTTCCCAACCTGTGTGTCATAACCCCTTTGACAAACATCTATTTCCAAAAACATTTGTATTATGATTCATGACAGTGGCAAAATTACAGTTATGAAGTAGCAAAAATTATGGTTGGAGGTAACCACAAGATGAGGAACTGTATTGAAGAGTCACAGCATTAGGAAGGTTGAGAACCACTGCTTTATAGGGTATATCCACACATATACAATCCTCTTCTTTATAATCAACATTGTTTCACAGGCCAGGAGACCGAGAGCTTCAAAGATGGACACTCATCCAGGACACTGTCTGGATACTGCTCAGAAGGTGACACTTTGCATTGAGGGGTTCTTCACCAAGATTGATTATTACCCTCTCTCAATCTGGAAATATGTGGAGAGTTTGGGTTGTGTCCACCGAGACTCTGAAATATGCTGTATAGAAGCCAGAGGTGCAGTAATGCATCATTCAATGTCACTGCAAAGAAAATGACCTGTGACTACTGAGCTAGATACATTGAATCTGATTTGAACATCACACAGTGTACACATGCACGTACAGTAGCCATTAACATGCACAGCTTTGATGCATCAATTAAAATAAAATGTTAAGACCCACAACACATATGTCTAGCCTAACACACAGCAATGACAACCAGTGTCCGATGGGCTGAGGTTTTGCCTTTCTGCAATTAGGAAGAGAGACATTTGGTCAAGTCCTGAGTTGTGTACACTGTGAGAGATGTAGTCTTCTTAGTGTGCTACTCACACTAAGTATGAAATGTTCTGCCCTTCCTATGATCTAAATTCTCCATAAGACCCAGGGTAGCTCAAACTAAATGGAAAGGGGAGGTGAGCAGGAAGCCCCTCCCCATGCTAAAAAGCTGTTAACATTTGGTGGCTGCTGGGAGAGAGAGAGAATCAGTTTCTTTTTAAGGATGTAGCCACTGGTAAGTCGACCATGCTCCTGTGCATGACCACACATCCAAGATTATATGGGCAGGGCAAATGAGACTCAGTGGCTTTAAAAAGTAAATAAGACCCAAAGTTGGGTGGATGGGGAAGGTGAGTGGATCTGGGATGGGTTGGGCAAGAGGGAGTGAATATGATAAAAATACGTTATAGAAAATTCTCAAAGAATTAGTAAAAGAAACAATCTTATAAGATGAAAACATTTCCATTGTGTATGGAGGCACCAGGAGTAGCAACATTAGCCACTCTTACAGCAAAGCAAGGAAGCCCCAGTGTTCAACTGAGCTTTTGGATATGCTTTTTATATAAGAATTTGTGGGTCTATGGCTTTCCTTCCTATTTAGAGAGACCAAGGCTGAGAAGTGGTTTTATGGGGCAGCATTAACAAGACACAGCACTTGTCATTCAAACAAAGCTTGGATGTTGGGTTAAAATTATATCTCTAATCTGGACAAAGTTGGGTCTGGACCACATTTCACTAAGACTCATGTTCCTATGTTTAAAGCCAAATCAGGACCCCAAGCAGGTACCTCCAGCTGGTCTGTGCAACCAGCAGTGCAGAGATGGGCAAATTTACATGACGTCTGGGATTTGTTTTAAAACACCACAGCTAAAACAAAGTCGGGGCCTGACACAGTGATACACACCTGAACTCCCAGCACTCTGGAGGTGGAGGCTGGCGAATCCATCACGAATTCAAAG
Organism: Peromyscus attwateri; assembly: GCA_902168425.1. NCBI lineage: Eukaryota > Metazoa > Chordata > Mammalia > Rodentia > Cricetidae > Peromyscus > Peromyscus attwateri. Next base: position 3,916 of record CABHPP010111464.1, on the reverse strand, counting down.
CCAGACAACAAGGATTGTGAGTCAAAGGAAAGCCTAGCCTATACAAGGAGACAGAGACTCAAAGAAACAAGGTCTGGGCATGGGAATCAGTGGTAGAACACTTGCCTAGCATGAGCCCAGACTTGGGTTCCAGTCTTCAGAATCAGCAGCAAACACACAGAGGAGGGGGTAAGTGAAACTAGGGTGCGGTGTGCTGGTGATTGTTAAAGCCAATCACAGCACGCTGGGATGCATTACAGCGTTTGTTCTGCTTTGGTGAAAGTTGAAAGCATTTAGAATGAATGGGTTTAGAAGGTGTGTCCTGTGGTCTTGCACAGGGTGACTGGTGACACCTGTGTTTGCAAACACAGTGGAGGGAACTGGGCTCTTGCTTTGCTTTTGTGAGTCTGGAGACTCTTTTCATTTGTATGTGTATGGGCATGTGTGTGCAGGTGTCTGAGGAATTCAGAAGATAATAATGACCAAAGAGAGGCCATCAATTTGAGAGAGTGGCGTGGAGGCATGTGACGGGTAGGATGGAGGACAGGGAAGGGGGTAAAAGATGTAATTATATTTTCATTACAATTTTTTTTTAGTAAAAAACCCCAAAAACCAAGGTGCAGAGTTATTGAAAAGAGCGTTTTAATATCAACTTCTGGCCATCATATACACCTGGGCAAGAATATGCATATAACTCCCACACATATACCACACACACACACACACACACACACACACACACACACACACACCACTAAGATAAAATAAAATAGAATTATTATAGCTATATTTCATACAGCCAAGGTGTTCAGTGGAATGATGGAGGTATACAAGGACCCAAACTGACCCTCTGGAAATGAAAGATAAAAGCTACAATGTTGAAGACACGATTGTGCTCAGCGAGATTACTGTGTGAGATTCAGCATCTGTATAAAAAAAGGGCAAGAGAACTTGAAGACATAGCAATAAAAACTACAGTCCCCCCAAAACCCTAAACCACAAATGAAAATCACACACACAAACAAAAAGAGAATTTCAAAAAATTGCCAGAGCACCAGCAAGCTATGGGCACTCACTTCTAGCATCTGAGAAGTGGGGGTTCTCAGAGAAGAAGGGGGGCAGGTGGAAACATGGAAGCCTGGAACTGCCCACAGGGCTGAGTAGCTCAGGAAACCATAAGGACTTTCGTATTTACATAGGCTGGTTATAGGTTGCTTATGATTTAAGTCTCTTTCAAAAGACAATTGAATGCTTAAACAAAAGTCATTATACAATTGTGGTATTGGTGGTATATATAAAAACAATTTCAAAATAATTTGATATTTCATCTGTGAGTTTATTTGACTCGCTACACTGTATCCAGATTTGAAACAGTGATACACTGAACTTGAAATTCAGATGGTGGTTGACACAGCGACCCACAACTGGTCAAGATGCGGAGAATGAGAGGTCGCAGAGCACTGAGCTGTAAACAGGATGTCAGCATCACACCCCTCATCCTAAGGCACAGGGATCATTGTGGAAGAAAGGATGAAAAGACTGTAGGGCAAGACGCTGGGCTGTTTCTCTGCAAGGAAACGGTTTTCTGGGTCCAGCAGGGCAGGTGTGCGCACGTGTGACTTCACAGTGCTTATGACAGCATGTACAAGGTGCGTGCAGACTCAAGAGTCGGCTTGCTGCTAGGATGTGAGCCCCGGTAGGTCAACCATACTCCAGTGGAAGGTCACATGCCCAAGAGTATATGGACAGAACAAATCAGACTTGGTGGGTTTAAAAATACATAAGGAGAAAAAGTCGGGTGAGTGAGGGAAGTGTGAAGGGGTGGGTCTGGGAGGGATTGAGAGATATGAATGGAAGCAAAACACATTATGTGAGGTTCTTAATGAACTAATAAAGACTGAGAATTAAAAAAAAAACTCAAAAAATTCAAATATTTTTAACTTTAAAACAATATGCTGTATTTCTTTAGCCTGATGGGTACGTGTATGGGAAAAGCATACCAAAGAAAGCACAAACACACATCATAAAATTCTAGAAAACACAAACTAATTGACAGTGATGAAAGCAGATAAATGATTGCCAGGGGAGGACAGAGAGGAAGTGGCCCTTGCAGGGAGTCATCATCTTGGCCATGGTATGTAGCCTCATGAGCATGTGCCCATATAAAAATGTATCATGGTGAATATTTACACATGTTCTTTATCGTTTGGTAATTGAACTTCAGTGGACTATTTAACACTTCTTAAAGGTTTGTTCTTTTTTATTGCATGTAAGTTTTCACCTGTAATAAAAAACCCAAACCAAATCCGCTGCTTGGTAAAGGATAAGCCCGAGGTGACTTTAGGGGGAAGTAGCCGATGGCTGCAGTGTAATCTGAGCAGCAGAAGGGCCAGAGAAATGACGACTGCATGAAGGGATGGGAAAGAGAACAAAATATGAGAGCACAGTTGTGTCTTAGTCATTGGTTCTCATCCCATATTCTCCACTCAGACCTCTGTCCACTGGAGTACATCTACAAAGTTTCTGTGTCAGGGTGATTACTGTGCTACCTTGGGGTCTTCCTCAAGGCTTGGAGTCACGCCAGCCTGTCCTTGTAGTTCCTTTTAGTTAATGTTTTTGTCTACAGCAATACCAGATGACTTGTCACCCAATTCCCAGGGGCAGACCTATTTGACATTTTCATTGCTGACTAAGGAAATCCAGTTGCCTGCACTCTGGATACGTAGGCCTCCATCAGCACACTCTCATGATTGCATTATCTCTGTCCAGGTGTCCATGTAGTATGTGCTACCCACCTGTTAGTTACTCAGTGGCACTCTTGATTAACCAGCTGATGGCTGGCACACTGCAATGTTATGTTCAAGTAAACCTCATTTTACTGAACACTGGTTACACATAAAACAGTAACAATGCTGACAACACTTATTCTAATATACTGCTCTTGTTTTATTTTGCTATTATTGTTCATCTCATACTATGTCTAGCTTACAAATTAAATTTCATAGGGGTGTGTGTATAGGAAGCAACCTAGCATATATAGGGTTCTATGAAAGCTGGGAATCTACTAGGGGTCCTGGAATGTGTACCCCTAGATAAGGAGGCCTATTGTAAAGTCACATTCAGAGATACTTAAACACATTGATTTAGTGGAGATATGACTGAGCCCATTGCAGATGTGAAAGATGAGGCATACATATCACAACTATCTTCTGCCTTGTAAGTGTGTTGGGTTATCAACAGCAGAGGTTATTTGTGCCCAAGTGGCCTTTCCTAAAGAGAGGGTTCTTCCCAACTCTCCCCATCTCACTTTGGAATGCTATATTAGTTACTTCATCTTGCTGTGATAACACACCATGACCAAGGCAATTTACAGAAGAAGAGTTTATTTTGGCTTACGGTTCCAGAGGGAGAGTCCATGGTGGCAGGGGAGGCGTGACAACAGACAGCCAAGCAGGAAGCTGGGAGAACATGTCTTCAATTCCAGATGTGAAGCAGACAGAGTTACTTGAGATTGGGGGACATTAAGATTCTCAAGAGGAACAGAACTTATAGAATGTATCTGTATATCTATAGGAGATTTATTAAAGTGGCTTACAGGCTGTGGTCCATATAGTCCAACAATGGCTATCTACCAATAAGGAAGGTCCAAGAATGCAGTAGTTTTTCAGTCCATGAGGCTGGATGTCTCAGCTGATCTACAGTGATCCTGAAGAAGTAGGCTCTAATAATAAGGAATATATACAGTTATATAAAGAAATAGATAGTTTTGAAAAATGAAGTCTTTAAAGAGACAGTAAAGGTAGTATAAAATATAAGCCACGTAAAGATGGATATCACACAGAGAATCTGCATTGTGTTGTCTTTGGGATTCTTAACTGCAGAGAGATATTTGATTGTAAAGGAAGCTGAGTTAAACCAATATGTATATTTTAAAGAT
>CABHPP010111463.1:5053-15919 GCA_902168425.1 Peromyscus attwateri | reverse complement strand
GATAAGACTTTTTTTGAGGAAATGAAAAATTGAGAAAAATGTAGTATCATTAAAATATATTAGTATTTACAAATAAATCATTACTCGTGCGACAAATTAAATTTATGAAATCTGTATCTTATGTTCTGAGTGTATTCTATGCAAATGAACAAAATTCTCTAAGCTCCAGAGTAAAAGGATTTCTTGGCTCTGTTGGTAGTACAATCCTTTTTATCGGTCTCAGTTACTGTTTTATTGCTGTGAAGAGATATTACGACTATCTGGACTTTTTAAAGGCCACTTAAAAATAAATCATTTAATTGGGGGCTTGCTTATAGTTTCAAAGGAAGACCTCATTCCCATCATGGTAGGATGCATGGCAGCAGGCAGAAATACATGTGTACATGCATGTGCACACTCAAGTGCTGTGCAGTAATCCTTTTGTTCTACCATGAGGATGTGTTGCTCTCATTGGTTTAATAAAGAGCTAACTGGTCAATAGCTTGGCAGAAAGAGGTTAGGCAGGAGAGCAAGACTGAGAGAATGTAGGGAAGAAGAAGGGGGAGTCACAAGGAGACACCGGAAGAAGCAAGATGAACATACAGTACTGAAAAAATATACTGAGCTATGTGGTAGAACTTAGATAAGAAATATGGGCTAATTTAAGTTGTATGAGCAAGTTAGTAACAAGCCTAAGCTATTGGCTAAACATTTATAATTAATCATAGGTCTCTGTGGTTATTTGGGAGTTGGCTGATGGGACAGAAAAGTTCACCTACACTCAAGTGCACAAGTGTGTATGTGCACATACACACATTAGATAGATAAATACAAAAATAAACCTAAGCACAATGAAAAGAACAGTGGTGTTGCTCAATCAGTTCATCTATAATACTAAACTGCATACATAAAGTACATAACTGCTGTTATGGTGGCAGAGTCTAGATTATTCCCTCTCTATAATGTTGGACTGTAACTGGCAGTCAGAAACTAAAGAAAAGGATTTCATGGTTTATATGGACCTCAAGGAGCCAAGTTAAATCCAAGTTATTCTCTAGTGAGACAATTATTTTCTTTGTATACTTTTGCTTAAAGTGATTAAGGACTTAAATGACATTATCCACTGTGGTGGTTTGAAAGAAAATGCCTCCCAAAAGGAGTGGCACTATTAGGAGCTGTGGCCTTGTTAAAGTAAGTGTGACCTTCTTGGAGGAAGTATGTCACTGTGGGAGTGAGCTTTGAGGTTTCAGATATGCTCACTTGAACTTCCCTGACCAACAATTCTAAAGGAGGTTTCTCATGCTTGGTACTGAGGTTTTCGTTATCTTGTGGTTCTTGGAAAGTTAGTTTTCATTGATGGAGTTACACTGGGTATATTGACCACATTTTCCCAGGCAGATCTCAAGCCCAAAGGTAGTCAACCAACATAAACTGGAGTCCATGGTGCATTTTCTGCCCTTTTATATTTTTGAAATTATAATATAATCAGATCATTTCTCCCTTCCCTTTCCTCCCTCCAAATCTTCTCATATAACCCTCTTTGCTTTTGTTTAAAGTCATGTCTTTTTGTTTTGTTTTTATTTTTCATAAATTGTTTTATATATATATATATATATATATATATATATATTCCTAAATATAAACTGTTCAGTTTGTATAATGTTAATTTGTATGCATGTTCTCAGGGATGACCATGTAGTATTGGATGATCAGTTGGTGTGCTCTTCCCTAGAAAAAACAATTTCTCCCTCTCTCAGCATTTCTTAGTTGCCCATAGTTCTTTGTGTAGGGTTGAGGCCTTGTGGGCTTTCCCCAACTACTTCAGCATGTTCACTGTGTCATCCTTGTTCAGCTCATGTTTGGGCAGTTGGATTGATGAGACTTTATGGGGGTAGCTTCTGATATTACTAGAAGACACAATCTCACAGCAAACTCCCTAATTCTCTGGTTCTTACAATCTTCCCATCCCCTCTTCTGGAATATTCCCCGAACCTTAGGTGCAGGAGTGTGTTTGCAAATGTATCTATTGGGATTGGGCTTCACCATTCGACATTTTGATTGGTTGTGGTTTTCTGTTAGGGTCTTTGTCTGTTGCCAAGTGAGATTTCCTCAATGAGGGTTTAAGGACAAATGTTTAGATTGTAAGTATGAATTATGCTGGTTTAGTCAAGTGGTGGTTGTAGCTTCTCCTCCAGGAGCCATGGCTTCACTAGCATTGAGTAGTTGTCTAGCTTTCCAGGACCAGGTATGGGTTCCCTCTTGAGTGGGCTCCAAGTCTAATGAGAGAACTTTTGGTGGCCATCAATGTGAGCCACTACTGCACCCTGACGGTTCTTGTCCCATGCTGGCCATTGAGTTCCACAGTCCTCACAGCTGGGTAGAACTGTTGGTTGGTTCTCTCCTTTGGAAGATTTCATGGCAATTCCAGGCTTTGGTTTTTGGTCTGAGAGAACACAGAGACACTTAATTTTAGAAAAGTAAAAGTATAATTCTTTTTGACTCTTTAAGCTCCAATGTATTTCCAAATCTTGACAGTATATATTTGAATATAAACCTCAGATTTGGAATGGAAAAAAAATTATTGTGTGACTTTGATTATCAAATATGTGGGAAACTTAACAGTAAAAATAAAATAAAAGAGTGAAGTTAAAAGAAAACACTAACAGAAAAAAAAAACCAAAGGAGGAAAAAGAACAAATGAAATATCTAATAGAAATGGAAGGTGAGCAGCCCTGTTTCCCCCAGTTGTGCCAATCCTCCTGTCTCCGTTCACATGGTCTTTACAGTGTTCCTCGAACCCCAGCCTTCTGCCCAGGCTCTTGTTCTCACTCCTGTGCCCTAAGTTCTCGGTGGTGCATCTTCAACGCCAAGTGCACACCATCAAGGGAATTTTGCTTCACTTGCCACCAAGGTGTGACTAGTCACACCCCTCATGCACCAGGTTCTTTTATGTCAGTGAACTTAATTGTTATAGTTCATTGCTGTTATTATGCAGAGTTGGAGTTTGAAATCAGGGCCTTCAATGTGTTCTATAAATACCCTATCAATAAATTGCACCTATTCATTATTAATTTTAGTTAGAGGACTAGTTGATTAATATTTTTCTCTATTTAATACTGTAAGTACCAAGAGAAGGGAGAAATGGATTCATTATGATAAACACTGTGTGTATTTTTCCCCTTTGTTTGCATGTAGGGCCTCTCTGTATAGCTCAAGTTGGCCTTGAACTCACGAACCTCCTGTCTCCACCATCAGAATGTTGGGATCATAAGCATGCACCCCCACACTTATACACAAAACACTATTTTCTTGAGGCTCAGTATGGTCTATGGCAGCAAGAAGGTAAGGAAAAGATTAGCAACAGAAGAAAAAAGTAAGAAAAACCAAAAGGAAGAAGATGAGATATAAGGAGAGGAAGTAATAAAAGATGAAAATTTTCTGGTTTAGAAAATATTTTTAAAATATTTGTTTTTAGTTTTTATTTGTATGTATATGTATGTCTCGGTGTGTATGATACATGTGTGTAGGTGCTGCAGAGGCTAGAAGGGGGTGCCCTATCTCTTGGAGCTCAACCTGCAGATGGTTCAGAGTTGCGTGATGTAAGTGCTGGGAACTGAACTCAGGTCCCCTGAAACAAGAGCAAGTGCTCTCAACTGCGGAGCTGTCTATCTAGACCCAAGGTTTAGGAAACTTTTCTTTGTTTGTTTATTGTGGTTTAATGTATGGAATCTGTGGTACACATGGGGATAGGATTAGGAACACCTTTGGGGAAGTGAACTGCTAGAATGAGTGGAGAATGAACTGACCCTCTAATTGCTAAGTTCACTTCCACATCAAAATCATCTGAAATCCATCATATAATAGTTGAGTATATGATCTGGTTCTAAACTTTCACTCCTATCCCAACCCCTCCATCACTACCTCTTTAAAAAATGATGTATTTGCTTAGTCTTACTATGTACTGACTAGTTTCATGTTGACATGACAAGCTTGAGTCATTTTGGAAGGTGGAACCTCCATTGAGAAAATGTTCTCCATATTAGTCAGGGCTCTCAGGAGGACTAGAACTTATAGAATGAATATATATTTAGTAAAATATATTCTGTGTATTTATTATATATATTTATACACAGACAGAGGATTTATTAGAATGGCTTACAGCCTGTGGTCCCTCTAGTTCACCAATGGTTGTCTACTGACAGACGGTCCAAGAATCCAGTAATTATTCAGTCCATGGGGCTGGATGTCTCAGCCGGTCTTCAGTTTATGCTGGAATCCTGAAGAAGTAAGCTCTAAGGCCAGTGAAGGAAGGAACTTGCCAATGAGAGCAAGCAGGCAAATAGAGCAAGTTTCTTTCTTCCATGTTCTTTATATAGGCTGTTAGCAGGTGTGGCCCAGATTAAATGTGGATCTTCCCACCTCAAAATACCTGGATTCAAAGCAGGTCTTCCCACTTCAAATGATTTAATTAAGGAAAAAGCAATCCCTCACAGGTGTGCCCCGCTATGTGGGTTAATTCCAGATGTAGTCAAGCTGACGACCGGGAACAATGATCACACCCTCAATGGATTGGCCTGTAGGCAAACCTGTGGTGCATTTTCTTGATTGATGATTAATGGGGGAGGGCCTAGTATACTGCGGTCAGTACCGCCCATGGGCTGGTGGTCCTGAGTGCTATAAGAAAACAGACTGAGCAAGAGATGTGCAGCAAGCCAGTAAGTAGCATTTCTCTGTGGCTTCTGCTTCAACTCTTGTCTGGAGGTTCCTGTTCTGAGTTGCTTTTCAGACTTCCTTTGATAATGGACTGTCATGTGTAAGTGAAAGCCAAATAAATGCTTTCCTCCCCATGTTGATTTTGCTTATGGTATTTCATTACAGCAATAGAAACATCAACAAAGACAGCCTGTGTTTATGTATGTTCACAGTGTGCCCACAGAGATCAGAAGAGGGTGTCAGATCCTCTGAAACTGTAGTTCTAGATGGTTCTGATCCACCACTTGGGATCTGGGAGCCAGACCTGAGTCTTGCGCAAGAGCAGCAAATGCCTGTAACCTCTGAACCCTTTCTAGACCCCTGTCCCCTTTCTCTATCTCAGTAACTATCACCACTCCATCCAAATGCAGATAACTCTTTTTGATAGAGTCACAGTATAAAGGTGATGAGTGATGTGGGTAGTGTCCTACCATAGATGTGGGACCCACAGTGGTTTCAGACTTCGAGAGACATTATTATTATGTTGAAATGGTGGTATATTTCTCATAACTTTTTAGATAAGATTAACAGATAGAACCAAAAGTAGCGAAGGAGTTACTAACTTTGGGATATACGGCCACTCTTAGTAGGAATTAATTTTGACAGAGAATTGATACTCTTTGTCATGAAACAATTTCCAAGCCAAATTAAAATAGCCAAATGATATGGTTTATTAAACTATTTATAAGCAGATGATAAGAATGCCAGGGATGAGATGTGGGAGAGACTGACTCCCCTGGAATGGGCTGCAAGCAGGGCAGAAGGACCACAGGGACTGATTTTTGATTATTTTTCTCTCTGAATCATAATTCCTTTCAATTGAAGATCTGACTATTAAAAAAATCCCATCAGATGGAATTTATCCAGTGTCAACACACCCACTTGCTGAACCCAAGAGATGCATTTAATATGCCTGCTGCATGTCGGGACTTGCCAACTAGCTTGGAGAATGGCATTGGGCTTTCTTGGAATTTCTTGAGCCAAGCATAATCTGGGCTAGAATAAGAACATAGCAGGTGCTGCTAAAATGGCCAAGGGTGGCCAAGACTGTAGCTTTTGGAATTCGGGCAACACGATCTGGGATTTGATCCTAGCCCTTTCCATCCCTTCCCATCTAAGCACTGTTCTTATTTGTTCCAGCATAGATTCCATTTATTTTACTATGTTCCACATGTCTTAGAAGGCACTAAATTACTCTATGTTTAAGGATTCTTGTGTTATAATGCCTGGATTTCAAGAACTGCTTGCCTACTCATTATGTATAATTAGTACATCTTGCAAGTTTTCTCAGTGTTTAGAAGTTGCTTGCTTAATTACTACGTGTACTTAATCAACCTTGTGAGTTTCACTCATCCCACTTATTTTTTTTTCTGGCTTTCTACAACAGAATTAAATATTCTTATGCAATATGCCAAAAATGGATTACATTGGCATTTGGATATTATATGGAGGTTGAAGGATCTTATATATATATATATTATTTCAGTATATCTTAATGTGCATATATTCATACATGTACACAACATATGTGTATAGAAAATGAGGCCAGGGCTTCCTTCTAAACATACTGTACCACTGAGGATCATCTCTAGATTCAAATCTACATTTCTTTAACAGAAAAACCTTAAGAATATGACCAAGTATCTGAAAGTATCAGCCTACTTTCAGCTTGCTATTCTTAAATCCACTAGTTTATAAATTATGGGTTCATTAGAAAGCACTGTAATTGCTACTAAATAATTAAGTTCAGCTAATTTTATCTGGCATTCATTTTGAGATTTTTTTTTACTAGGCTTTGCACCTGACTTTGTTTCTACAAAGGCCAACTTGGTGAGTCAATGTGAAGGGACTCTGTCCAGCTCAAGCATGGTGAACATGGCTCTGGCAGGCCTTGCCCTTCTTTCCCATGGTCTCTGCCTTGCTAAACACATCTAGATTACATTCCTAAAGCTAGCCAGCAAGGTCTAGTCCCTTATTTGGCCACTTCCTCATCTTGAGGTTGACTACCAAGGTCCAGCTATGCACTGAAATCCAGCAATCAAAAGCCCCCTTTGGCTCATCTAATTAACATGCTCAATTAAAATTAAACACCCATCCTAACATGGAGTTTCCCTTTGTACCTTTATAAACTGCCATTTTCCTATGTGCCACTGTGTCCTCTCTATCCAGAGACAGTCCTTTGTCCTCTGGGACAAACATACCTGCCCCCCTCCCTTGTTCCCATTCCTTCTCCCTCACTCTCTGTCTGCTGTGTTTGTCTCTTATCCCTGCCCTCTGTCCCTCTGGAGCAAATAAATCTTTGTGCTGAGAACTTGGCCTTTGGGGTCCTGAGCTGATACTTTTTCTTTCACAATGAGTCTTACTGTGGTTCCTTACAGGAATGTGGGAGAGGGGTCACATACAAGAGCAGAAATGAATCAAAAGTTGTATGACCAAAGCCCACCCCAGCATGGTGACAGCTCACAAAGCTGGGAACCTGGAGCACACTGCACAGCCTGCAGGCAGATCAACAGGCTGGAGAGTGTCCTTTCCAGGTGGTACAGTGGGCCTAAACCTCTTGAAGTTAGCTTTCCTAGTTTCCCCTTCTCAAGAGTTTTCTCTTGCAGCTTGTCTTGTCTGAGAGGGCCTCTTAGCTTTATATTGCTTACTCTGGCCAGGCCTAGTGAATCTGGTCAGTTTCAGGGACTTCCTAAAACTATTTTGAGTTGTTTACCTCCCTGTTTAAAGAGCTTCCTGCAGGGTGGAATGTTTCAATCTCCCAAGAAACTGTTATACAACGGAAGTAAACTAGGACAACTGGCCTACAAATGTGCCGTGGAATGAAGAAAAATCCTCACAGGATTTCTAAGTTGAATTTTCATTCAAAAATTCATTTTATAGTCTGCTCTGTTGAAGGGACCTAAAGCAAGAATGGTCAAGAAGAGATGAGCACTTTCAGCAAAGATATCTTAGTCTCTAACTCCTTCCTGGTGGAGGCTCCTCTCCCCCAAGGCTCCAAGGATAAAACAGAAGCTGCTTCCAGGTCCTAAACAAAGATGATAAGGTGAGCCTAGCACATCTTGTACTATTAAGAAAGAGCCAAAAGAAAAATGAGGAATGTTGAAGGGAAACTGAATAAGCTTTCAGGAGCGCTTGCACTGACCGAAGCTGTACCAATTCAACATTCAAATGAGTGCTAGCTGTCAGTCAGTTCATTTGAATCTGTCCATCAATGATACTTCAACAACAAAGGCTGAGGGATAAGAAAAGGATGCAAAACTCGTCTGAAAAATCCTAGCTAATTAAGTGTGGACTAGAATAAGGAAATTGCTGTTTACAACCACAAGTGTATCAGTTGGTTCAAACAATGATAAGCAATTGAGGCTAAAACTACTTATTAATTACAAAGAAGTAAGTGCCTTCAAATGGCAGAGCCGACAGAAGCTACATTAACCAAAATTGTTGAGTTGGTGTGAAGGTCAGGTGTTTTCTTGTCCGATTTTTATAGCTTTTCTTTAGGTCAGAAGTCTAGCAATGTAAGTTGTTGGGCAGGGGTAAAGAAAGAGAAATATTTTTGGTAGAAAGAGGCCATGTATAGTTGGTGGTTTAAACAAATCTGAAAGCCTGAATTATGAACTCATAACTTCTGCATTAAAATTAGTGTTTAGATTTAACACCAAACTGACCTTAGTCAAATCACTAAGGCCGTGACTTCTAAGTTTCTACTACTATGAGGGGACACATTTGGGACCTGATTTAGTCTCCTCTTCTGTGCCCAGGAGTGCTAGTAAAACAGGAAGTGCAGGTGATTGCCGAATTGTTGATCATTATTGGAAGAGACAGAATTTTGAAGGTAGGGGTAAAAAGGAACTAGACCCCTGGGAAATTCTGGAATTTGTTTAGAGCCATTTCTTTCATTAATATGTAGATGAAAATACACATCAATGTAGAGAATTGAGTTTCTATTTTGATCAGTTTTCAGATTTTAAAAACCTACATTTAAGAATTGGTCTAAACATATTACTGCGTATGTATAGTTGTGAGTTGCAAGACATTCTGAAGTAGTTGCATAGGAAGGGGCGTTTACCAGAGGGTAAAATCACAAGGTTGATGAAGATACAGCTTGTTTTAGGAGCAATTTGAACTAGAGACCTAAACACTCACAGAGTCTTCCATTCTCTTTCCTGCCTTCTTGCCTTTTCATTATTTTCCAAATTAGTTTTATGCTCAGACATTCCACTATTGAGAAACATCTTATTCCTCTATGGAACAAGGAACAAGCTCGTTAAAAACCAAGGAATGGTGGGATTTATCACTGTATGGCATCTACTACTAGAGAAAGACCAATCCCCAACATTGGATTCAAGTCAAAAATGCCCATGCAAGGAATCTGATTGGCTGTTTTGAGGTCAGGTGTCTCCTTCTGGGCCAATCAACCATGAGTATGTATTGGTGAATGCTGACTTATCTCTATAGTCCGCACAGCTCTTGTGGACCCAGAAGTTGGAACTGTGGAACAATTGGGGAGTGGGATGCTGGTGAAGCAGCGCCGTGAGTGTCTGTCATGTCAGAGTTCCAGATTTTAAGTTTACCATAAGTTTGATCACAGAAAAAAAATCCAAAAGGATAAAATTCTATAAGAATGTATAAGCAAGTCCATTATTTGTGCATGCTTTTGTGGGGAAAAAAAATCTAGGGATCCTGAAGAGCTCATTGTATTTCCAGAGAAAAACATAAAAACAGGGACATTGAGTTGGTATAAACCTGAGCAAACTAATCTGTAAACTAAACTTGTAAACTTTTTACAAGTAAGCTGTATCATGAATCCTTCTAGGGTGGAGTGTGAAAGCACTATGGTTTAATTTTGCATGTGGGTTTGAGAATTTAAAGTGAAAATACATGGTGAGATCATTATGACTAAGAAAATTGCAAGTCATACAGAAGGAAGATGTTTGGAGGGGTTACACAGATTTGCCCGTTAACACTGTCCATTTAAAGGCCAGCAAACTCAAATCCACAGCCACAGGGTTAGTTTTTGAACTGTAGTTGACACCTACAACTGAATATCTTTAACTCCCATATGCCTGGAATTTTATCAAAAACACTAGGAATCCTTTCCACATTCTAGACATTCTTAACCAGTTAACTTATCTACTACACAAAAGGGAAAATATATTTTCCCTCCAAAACTTTCCATAAACTGTTGAGCACTCTCCAAATCTCTCATCCTTTGGACGACAAGCAGCAGCAAGAATCATGTCTCACAATGTGATGAATGGCATATGTTACTTTAAAGAACAAACTTGGGTGATTTTCCAGTTACTGGGGTGTGACATTATGGGTAGCAAAAGGAGCCAAAATTGTTTGGTCTGAGTGGAGGATGTTAAGAACATTAGTTACCGTGTGCTGAGGTATAGTTTTTCCAGTTATGGACCTGAGTACCAGGAACATGGGTGTCGTAGGGTGATGCTAAGATAACTATTGGTGCTGGAGACTTTTTTGTGTGGGGGGGTGTTGTGTGTGGTCTGGAGAATGGTCTATAATAGTCATTTTTTACAGTTATGAATGAGTAAGTTTATTAAGCATATAGAAAGAAAAAGAACAAATGAAAGATAGATAGAAACAGCAGGTAGAAGTAAGACGTCATCAAATCAGAACTGGACAACATCCAACAGAGACAACTGCAGTAGCTTGATTGGGAGATCGAGCAGTGGGAATAGCATCAAATCAGGGCCTTACAACATCAAACAGCAATGGACTGGGCAAGTTGAGACAGTCAGCTGGACTTCCCCATCAGAGCTACCTTTCTGTGGGTGAGCCTCCCCCTTCCTGTTCCCACCACAGAAGTTTTTATTCCACAGGACAAACAATAGTAACCTCTACTGGAAATATTTTACATTTTAGCTGTACTCAAGGACACAGTGTTTCTAATACCCTTAGCTGCTTCCTGCTTTTCCCTCTCCTGCTTACAGTGCCAGGAGGCCCTCCTGATTAGAGAGAGAACACTGGAGTCCTTGGAGAACACTGATAGAAACATGCTATAGTCTGAAATGGGGGTGATGGTGGTTCTATACTATTTCTGGAGTCAGATTCTCATGTATTATGCAGGTGTGTGTGTGTGTGTGTGTGTGTGTGTGTGTGTGTGTGTGTGTGTGT
>CABHPP010111461.1:0-26619 GCA_902168425.1 Peromyscus attwateri | reverse complement strand
AGCAGAGTTCTCCAGAGAACACCACCGGACTGCGCTACGTCTTCCCCAGACCCTGCAACCTACCTATCCCTTCATTTGTAAGTTATGCCACTAAATAAACCTCCCTTTTAACTACATGGAGTGGCCTTAATAATTTCACCAATAGCATGTAGTGTTCTTGGCATCTCACAAGCCCTGGCACTCCCCAGTGCCTTTGACCCAAGTCTGAGCTGCTGGCCGCCACCCAAGCCCCACTTCTTCCTGGAATTTGTCCAGACCCACCCTATTGGTTCCAGAGAGCTCATCCCCCAGTGGTCTGTCTTCCGTTCTCAACATGTCCAGGACTAGCCAGGAAGTCTAGCTCTGCTGTTGGGGCCCAAACGAGAAAATACTCTCATCATTGCACATAGCCTTCGAGAAGATGAGCTCACTGCCCCCCCGCCCCCCACAGCCCCCCACAGCCCCCCACAGCCCCAGAGGCCTGCTTGATTATCCCCAGCCCAGAAGGTCAGAGAACTGACCCAGGACAACACAGTTGCCAAGGAGCCAGGCTCATTGTGAGCGGAGGCTGGCACTTCCACACCCCAGGCCTCAGAGCAGGAGCTTTTCTACTGTTGTACAGGTGTGGAGGGAGGGCTCGAAAGGACCAAACACCCAGGAGGGAGGCCCCGTGGACCCCATCCCGCAATCCTGGGCTCTGCCTGAGAGTCACAGGCTCCCCTGCTGCTCAAAAGCAAAGCCTCCTTGCCCCAAAGGAGGAGCACCACCATTCCAAGCCTAAAAGGGGATACCAAGAACCCCCTGTTCCTAATGGAGGGGCGTCCACCTCTACCCAGCGGACGCTCTGCTAGCAATAGCAAGAAAGTGCTCATACCCCTTCCCTTGGGGACTCCCTGCCCCACCTCTGCATTGTCCTAATCTCTAGATGACTGGATCAATATCATGTGGAAAGTGGCACCCTCCAGGCCTCTGCTCTACACCATACCTCAGAAATACACCTACAGAAGATATACACTTCTGACAATACAGCTCAGGGGAAAGACACTTGCCTAGTGTGTACAAGCCCAGGGTTTTGATCCCCAGTGATGGAGGAAGGGAGGGAGGGAGGGAGGAAGGGAAGGAGGGAGGGAGGGGAGGGGGGGGGGGGGGAGGAGGGGAGGGGAGGGGAGGGGTTTTGATCCCCAGTGATGGAGGAAGAGAGGGAGGGAAGGAGGAAGGGAAGGAGGGAGGGAGGGAGGGAGGAAAGAGGAGGGGAGGGAAGGAGAGGGGAGGGGAGGGGAGGGAGGGCAGGGGAGGGGAGGGGAGGGGAGAGGAGGGTTTTGATCCCCAGTGATGGAGGAAGGGAGGGAGGGAGGAAGGGAAGGAGGGAGGGAGGGGAGGGAAGGAGAAAAGAAGCAAGGAAGGAAGGAAGGAAGGAAGGACAGACAGTCATAGGACAGGAAGGGCCCATCCATGATACAACCGATAACAAGAATCTGTTCTGACCCTCTCTGTACTGGACCCTGAGCAGACACTGGGGACCTGTGACTTGGGGACCAGAGTCAAGCTGGGTAAAGAAGTAAGAAACCATTCAGACTAAGAGGGGGCAGATGCTGCATCGGGCTGTCCCTGCTCTGCAGGAGCCACCTTCCCAACTCCCTCAAGAATGGCAGCCACACAGTGCCACAGAGCGCCTCCATCCCTCTGATCCACCTCAGAGGCACTCCCACACACCTCCAGGTTCTTCAATGAAGGAAGGAAAGAGGAAGGGATGAGCTAGGTCATGGGAGCACACTGGGCTTCTGGACATTCTGAGCAGAACAAGTCAGGATGGCTGTCCTCGAGTGGAGCAGAGGAACCCTAGGTGCATACCAAAAAGGTACCAAGGCTTGGACTGGGTCTACCTTGTACTCCAATAGTAAAGACTTAAGGTAACCAGTCAGTAGGATGGACATTCAGAGCAAGAACAGCCCTCTACATCCTTGTCCACAATCCAGCAAGGAGTGTGCATGTACAGGCAGGCATAAGAGCCCCCCACTTCCCCCAAACCCCAAGTCACCCTCCCTGGCAACTATGTGTGGGTGTCAGCTTCCTAACATGTAATGACCAGGCCCTGCTCTAACTGCATGCAGAAGCCCTCAGGAGCTGGTAGACAGGGAAAGAAGTCCAGGGAGGTGGCCATGCACAGCCCCTAACAGCCGTGTTCACAGGGCCTCACAGACACCGAAGACTTGGTACTCAGCACACTGAATTGGATATCCCAGAGACCTACTGGGAGAAAAGAGTGCCTCCCAACATGCTCTTCTCTCTCCCTCCTTCCAACATGCTTACTCCTTAAGAGAGTGTGGGCATGAGCATCTACCTCCCAGAGCTCTGGAACATCCACAGCTGCCCTGGCGGGCCAGGCCTGGGACCTTGGAGATTGCCCACTAGTTGACTAACAGAAGAATTATGGTCCTCTGGTCTACCTCTCGAAACAACCAGCTGCCCTGTATGGTGAGAGTGACAGCTAGAGAGTGGCCATTCCCAGGCCCCTAGCAGGAGACAGTCCACTGGGCCTTTCACACCTCTCATTGAAAAAGAAGCCATTTGGGACTGGTGTGCTGGGTAGCTTTATGACAACTTAACACAAGCCAAACCACCTGAGAGGAGGGAGCCTCGATTAAGAAAATGTCTCCATAAGATCAGGCCTCAGGCAGACCTGTAAGGCATTTTCCTTTTTTTTTTAAAAAAATTTTTTTATTCATTTTACATGCCAACCACAGATCCCCCACTCATCCTTCCTCCCACCCCCATCTTCCCCCCCAATCCACCCCTCATTCCCTTCTCCACCAGGGTAAGTTCTCCCATGCGGGGGGGGGGGGGGGTGGGGGGGGGGGACAGCTAAGCCTGGTATATTCGGTTGAGGTAGGACCAAGCCCCTCTCCGATGCATCAAGGGTGAGCAAGGTGCCCAATCATAGGTAATGGGATCCAGAAAGCCAGCTCATGCACCAGGGATAGATCCTGATCACACTGCCAGTGGCCCCTCAAACAGACCCAGCTACACAAATGTCTCCCATATGCAGAGGGTCTAGTCTGGTCAGTATGGTGATTTCTCAGAAAATTGGGAATCGATCTACCTCAAGACCCAAGGAAACCACTCTTGGGCATATACCCAAGGGATGCTCAATCATACCACAAGGACACTTACTCAACTATGTTCATAGCAGCATTATTCGTAACAGCCAGAACCTGGAAACAACCTAGATGCCCCTCAACCGAAAAATGGATAAAAAAAAAAAAATGTGGTACATTTACACAATGGAGTACTACTCAGCAGAAAAAAGCAATGACATCATGAAATTCACAGGCAAATGGATGGAACTAGAAAATATCATCCTGAGTGAGGTAACCCAGACTCAAAAAGACAAACATGGTATGTACTCACTCAGAAGCGGATACTAGATGTAAAGCAAAGGATAATCAAACTACAACCCACAGTTCCAGAGAAGCTAGGAAACATGGAGGACCCTAAGAGGGATGTACAGATCACCTTGGGAAGGGGAAACAGAGGAGATCCCCATGAGTAAACTGGGGGTGAGGGAGGGCAATGGAGGGGAAGTGAAGGGGGATGAGAACATGAGGCATTTTCTTAATTAATGATTGATGGGGGAGGGCCCAACCCATTGTGGGTGATGTCATCCCTGGGCTGGTGGTCCTGGGTTCTATCGGAAAGCAGGCTGAACAAGCCATGAAGAGCAAGTCAGTGAGCAGCACCCTCCGTGGCCTCTGCATCAGCTCCTGCCTCCAGGTTCCTGCCCTGTTGGAGTTCCTGTCCTGACTTCCTTCAGTGATGAACAGTGCTGTGGAAGTGCAAGCTGAATAGACCCTTTCCTCCCCAAGTTGCTTTTGGTCACGGTGTTTCAGCAGCAACAGCGACCTAAGGCAGCTGAGGAGATGGCTCAGTCAGGGGGGCGCTTGATGTGTAATCCTGAGGACCAGAGTTCAGATCCCCAGAATCCACATAAAAATCCAGGTGTGGTGACCTTATGTGTAATCCGAGTGGGGAGGAGGGGCGGGACGACAGGCAGATCCTTGGAGCTCATTGGCCGTCAGTGTAGGGCACATTGATGAGTTTCAGGTTGAGTAAGAAACTCTCTCACAAGTAAGGTAGAGAAAGAGAGGAGAAGGCATCCTAACATACTCTTCTGGCCTCCACATGTGAGTGTGCATGCATGCACACATGCACACACACACACACACACACACACACACACACACACACTCGCATAGTTCTAGATCCATAGTAACTGTTTGTCACACAGAACCACTGCTTATGGGAACAACTACTTGAATAGTTTGTACTCCCTCTGCTCACAGATAGAAAGACTGAACTTGAAGAGCCAAGGAAGCTAGCCCAGGCTCACACAGCACATCATCAGAGGATTGGAACCCTGGACCATGTTACTCCCAAACTGGCCTCTCTAGAACAAAGACACACACACACACACACACACACACACACACACACACACACACACACACGAAGCCTACTGAATCCCTCCTAAAAGAATAACCTCATCCCTGCACTAGTCAGAGGTTTCCCTATCATAGCCAGTTCCAGAGCTGGTCTCAGCTAGATCCCTGGGGCTGGTGGGATGGAGCATGGCAGGGCACAGGCTCAGAGGTGCACAGAGACTGCCCCAGCATTCTTTGTATTAACCCTGGCTCTGTGTGTCAGACAAGGCACCATGGCTGTCCAGTGTCACCCTGAACCCTTGCTTCCCCAGACAGCCACATTCCCAGAGCCTGACTGGGCAGCTGCCAGGTCCATCTGTCCCAAATCACCTTCTTCAGAGAGACTCCAGGCAATCCCACTCCATTCTTCCCTCTCAGAGCAGGCTTGGCTCGGGCAGGAAAAGCCCATTCTCCCTGCACTATTAAACACGACTCTTCAAAGACACATCTCACATTGAGTTAAACCCTTTCCTGAAGCCTTTGGTGGTTTCCATAAATACCATAGATGAATAGGCTAGAGCCCATGAAAGCCCTTATTTACCGTAGGATGAAGGGCCAGGGGGAGCAGGGGGAGGGAGCTGGAATGCGGCCCTGGGGCAGGTCAGCTAAGGAGGGCATCTCAGCTTGAGGGGAAGGTGGGGTGTCAGGAGGTTTTATGAGAAGGGCTCTGGACAAAGAATGTGTCTGCTCCTCACCCCCACCCCCAAGAAACTGGCCTCTGTCATTTCCTACAAAATAAACAAAACCCTTCCCTTAGACACCTGAGGACGCTTCGGAATGAGCATCGTATGTATGCAGTCTGTGAGCTTTGCTGCACAGCGGGTGCTGGGACAGGCTGATACTCTTGAACAGGCACCCGACATGAAAGTCTAGGACAGCCTGGTTTGATGGCAGCGGGACCTGGCTAGGGACAAGGGTGCACACAGAAAAACTAACTTGTGAAAGGTATGAACGAACAAAATATGCATCTCTGTGCACACCGCAGTTCAAGTGCAAACCATGGTGTCAAGTCACACAGCTCAGGACCTATGGGTGCAGCTTTCATTTGACCATTTGAATCCCTGGCAGCCATTTTCCAAGCTGACTCCATTTTCGGCTCTTCCTTTGAAAAGGGTGCTCACCTGTACCTGAGGCAACATCCAGGCCTTGCTCTTAGCCCCTGTGGGAACTGCAGATGAACGGGAAGATGTGTTGCCAACAGGAATGCAGGTTGTCTAGAACAGACAGAGAGGAATCTGCTACCCACAGGGGTGGGAGGAAGCCTGCCATTGACACTTAACAGTTTGTTTAGGTGTGTAAAATGTAATTAATTTTAGTTTCACACATCTCAAGTGGCTCCAAACGATGCTCATTCTGGAACATTCTAAAGTGTCTCATGGAAGATTTTTTTTTTTTTTTTTTGCTTCTTAGAGTAATTGATACTCAAGGATGGAATTAAGATTTTAAAATGTATAATCTCTCATTAAGACTGAAACCAGCTGCATCCCTGATGGTCAGCTCAGAGTCCAGAGACTTGGCTCTCCTGAAAATCTCTCCTGGAACATGACTGGACATGAGCTCTCCTATTGCTGAGAACCTCCATGCCATCCCCCTTCTCAGTACACAGCTCTGCCTGGCACTTGCTGTAGCTGGACCCTAGAAGGGGCAGCACCTGGTCAAGTCAGCAGCCTACAGCACCCAGGAAGGTCTCCAAGAGGGAAAGAAACCTGTGTCCAGGGTCTCCAAGGTGGACCTTTATTATCCTGCAGAAATGAAGGCCAGTGGAGGAACAAAAGGCAAGCGGGTTGTGTGTCTCAGAAGCACCTGACAGCCCCTGGCCTAGCTGTGCCCAGGGAGGGAATGTCAACCACTGTAGTCACAGACCTGGAGGCTGAGCTGGGTGGAGCCTCTCTGCATCACTGCAAACCTCTGCCTCATTTTCCCTGAGTCCTCCAAAGCCAACTCCATGATACCATGAGCCTCACTCCCTTCCATCAAGAGAAGCCACACAGTACCTCAACTCAGACGATGGTGGCTGTGACTAGAGATCTGAAGCAGCCTGGTCCCCTGGTCCTAACTCAAAGCAAGCCCTAAGCCCAGTGAGATACCAACATTTGCTCTTGAATGGGAACTCACTGCTGGGACTGGATGCACCCCCTTCTCCAGGAAGAGCTCCTGACTCCTGTTCTGCAAAGATGGAGCTGTCATTGAGGTGATCTCTACGTTCCTATCCAGGTCTGAGGATGGAAAAGTCTTCTGGGGCATATAAGAAATTGCTTGTTTCCTTTCCCACTGGAAGGTTCTAGGAGCATCCTTGAGAAGGACTTCCAGGACTGGAACATACTCATAATCTCACTAAGCACCTCTAATATAGTCCTTGGGCACTGTGCCAGGCTCCGTGGTAGACACCCAGTGAGATCCAAGCTCAAGAACAGAGTGACACTTCTGGGCTAACAGCTGTTACAGAGTCACAACCAGGGTCATTCTGGGAGAAGCCAGTACCAGGGTGCCTCTGGAGGCCATGCAGTGCCTATTTGCCTATTCCAGGTAACATGACGTTTTTATATGTGTATGTACTATGTCGTGCTTAAATAAGGTTAAATATATCTCCTTTTAGTGTGTATATGTGTGTGGTACACATCTGTGCATATTTCTGTGGTGCACACATGTGTGCATATATGTATGAAGGGCAGAGGCTGATGTTGGGTGTCTCCCTCTACTGCACCCCACTTTATCTATTGAGCAGGGTCTCTCACTGAACCCGAAGCTCACTGATTTGGCTTGACTGGCCGGCCAGTGAGTTCCTGGAATCCCAATGTCTCTGTCTCCTCTCACTGCCACTACAGGCACACATCATGACACCCAAATTATTTTTCATTTTATTTTATTCATGTATATGTGTCTATATGAATGTGTGTACATATAGGTGAGGGGTATGGCTATGAGAAGAGGGTGTCAGATCCCTGAAAGCTGGAGTCACAGTTGTCTCTGGGGTGATCAGCTTGTTATAGAAGTACTCAGTTTCAAACTCCAGTCCTCAGGATTGCACAGCTAGTGTTCTTAACCACTGAGCCATCTCTCCAGATCCACAGCCAGCTTTTTAGATAGGAGCTGGGATCTGAACTGCACTCTTCATGCTCATGTAGCAAGTACTTTAACCAAGCCAGCTCCCCAGCCCCCCCCCCCCCGCTCTCTCTCTCTCTCTCTCTCTCTCTCTCTCTCTCTCTCTCTCTCTCTCACACACACACACACACACACACCCATGGCCTGGGTGCCGCTCTCTAATGCTCTTCAGTGTCTTTCTAGCACTCCAGGAAGGAGATGGGATACCGGCCATGATAATGGGTCTGTACCTGGTGAGTCCCATCTACCAAATGTCTATACTTGAACAAAATAAGTTAATTAATAAAATAAATGGGACCTCAGATTAAAGGGATGCCATCCCTGGGGGGTGGGGGGAGACCAGACATCAGAAACTCGTTGAGAAAGGCATTGTCAGGAACATACGGAAAGAGGCTGGAGGGGCCCTGCTCAGCCACTCACCGGGCAGGCAGCTGAAGCCCTTCACACTCGGACAAGTCGGGAAACACCAGGCAGAGAGAGGCCCTCTCCCCACATGTGCAGAGTCCTGAGGCTCTTTTGATTTCTGGATTGACTAGAAGGTTTGGCCACCCCACAGCCTCCATCCTGGACAATGTCAGATGGACGAGGGGCCAACCTCCAATCAACACGGCATAGAAGATGTTATGTCCTGGACAAACATTGCCTCAGGTCCAGAGAACAGGCGTGATCCTTGGTCTTCTGTCGGTAAATTTTAAGAACGAGACGAAAAGGTAGCTGAGTAGGGGTGGTTCAACTTTAAGGTACATTTTTAATTAAAAGAAAAAGATCAGAGCTGTGATGCGGCATCATAAAGCAGATAATTTTACAGCTGGATGGTCTCCCTCTGATGTACTTGAAAACCATTTTCAAGCGACATAAAGTTTAACATACCGGTACATCTGCCTACCCGCTAGAATCTACATGGAATTTAAAATTTAATTATATTAAAGCTTTGCTACAGTGTGCATCGCAAGCACACTAACCAAGTGGAACGTCAGTAGAATCTCCATAGACAGCTTTGTTTTGTTGTGTTACCCCCCACCCCTTTCCACTGGAATTCAGTTTCAGAGAACCCAGTGCTGAGTTTGACAGACAGTTGATGAAGCTGTCCGAAATGTTTACTGAGTACATAGAAAACCACTGGGGACCCGATTGCTTATTCTCCCAGGTGCATGGCGGGGGGGCATTCTCCCTCCCTCCACTTGCTCATGCAGAAACAGCCACAGAAAGGCGGGTACCAGAGAGCCAGGGTGACCGGTGAAGCTGGGTACGGGTGAGAGGACAGCCAGGGAGCTCATGGCTCTGGAGCTCAGTCCACTGTGAAGCTGATGTCTATGTCAAAGCACGCTTCCTGGGGGGAGGGGGGAGGCTTGGAAACCTGTTAGTCGCAGGTGCTTCCTATGGTTAAAAATGAAATCCTGGCTCAGGGATCATTCGACGGTGAACACTTGTCCAAAGATTTACAAGGACCTGTGCTTCCTCCCTAGCCCTGGAAGATGAAGGAAGGAGGAAAAGAAGGAGGAAGGGAAGGAAGGAAGGAAGGAAGGGAGGGAGGGAGGGAGGGAGGGAGGGAGGGAGGGAGGAAGGAAGGAAGGAAGGAAGGAAGGAAGGAAGGAAGGAAGGCAAAAAGAAAGAGAGGGGGAAAGAAAAGAAAGAGAGAAAGAGAAAAAACAGAGAGAAAGAGAGGGGGAGCGAGGAGGAACGGAGGGAGGGAGGTTGGATTTACTAGCTTGTACAGAAAAACTTCCCTGCAAACACAGCTCCCCGCCAGGGATGTACAAGTATGGGAAGAAGCTTCAGTCTGAACCAGGTGGGCTTGATTTCAATCCTGTCCCTGCCACTAACTCTGCATTTGTGTGTGTGTGTGTGTGTGTGTGTGTGTGTGTGTGTGTGTGTGTGTTCATGTTTGTGCGTGTGCACATACGTAAGTGCGTGTACATTCCTGTACGTGGAAGCCAGGTGTTTTCCCCAATCACTCCCCTCCCCTCGCTTATATTTTGAAATAGGATCTCTCCCTGAACCTGGAGCTCACCAGTTCTAAGTCTCAGGAATCCTGCCTCCCCAGGATTGGGGTTTAAGGGTCTGTACTACCATGCCTGGTTTTTTACATGAGTCCTGGGGATTTGAACTCAGAACCTCATGCCTGTATGTTAGGTATTTTATCAACTACATTATCTCCCCAGCTCTTTGCTATACATTTTCAACTAAGATTTTTCAAAAAGCACGCAGCATGCATATTTTATATACACAGAGAGATGCAGACATAAAAGATGTCAGGGACACACAACTGTGGACCATGTTGGGGAAGAAGTAGGACGAGGAAGCATGAGAGACACAAACCACCACATTCTGTTATTCATCTCTGTACAGTGTGAATTTTCAAAATCCATAAATTCTTTTTATAATAATTATTAACCATAAAATGCACATTTAAATTGTGATTTGTTTCTTTCCAGTCGTCATATTTAATTTCTGGATTTTAAATTAATATTAAAGGGTTTTTTATGTTTGGCAGTCAAGGACATGGGCCAAAATCTATCTGTTCTAAAAAGCTACACTGAATCCCAGTGATGAGCAGGGCCCAAGCAGGGATCACAGAGGGACTCCTGTCCAGAGCTGGGGACAGATGGGGACAC
The DNA here is from genome assembly GCA_902168425.1 of Peromyscus attwateri. Classification (NCBI taxonomy): domain Eukaryota; kingdom Metazoa; phylum Chordata; class Mammalia; order Rodentia; family Cricetidae; genus Peromyscus; species Peromyscus attwateri. The sequence continues at coordinate 16,445 of CABHPP010111461.1, read as the reverse complement.
AGAGCTGAAACAGAGGCATGGAGGAGTCCAAGCACAGGCAGGTAGAAGTTGCCATTGAATAAGTCTGAGATGGAGGTTTGCCATCCAAGGGACTCATGAGGCTGAAGCGCAGAGACAGCTGGGGCTAGAACTGGGACGTTGTGGTCATCAGTACACTGACCTGCGTCAGGAGAAAAGCCTGGGAGGGGTGGCCAGGGAGTTAGGAAGACGACTCTGGGGGAGCCTTGGGCACCTCTGTCTTAAGAGGTCGGGACAATACGAGCTGCACAGGGGGATGGCACAGAGTGATGACCACAGCAGGAGACCCGCCCGAAACAACTGTTGTGACAAGAAGAGGTGACCAGTTTGCCAAAGTCTAATGGTGGGCGATACACTGAAGACAGAGATAGAAGCTTTTGATTTGGTGACCTAAGCAGCATGTTTGGGGATGGAGTGAGGAACAAAGGGAGCCAGAGAGCCAAGCGGATATGGAGACAGCAAGACATGCCGACCCACCGAGGGTACCAGACTATTGCAGCTCTTAGGAAGGCTTTAGTTTGCTCTTTCATAGAAGCCACCAAATACTGCTTGGTGCTGACAGGAATGACCCAGTGGACAGTGGAAAATGGGGCTGATGAACAGGGAGGGGTTATTCAGAACACCCTGAGCAGATGGAAAGAAATGGGACCCAACACACAAGGAGGGGAAGTGTTCCAGAGTGTTGTATGATATTCTGTTTGTGGTCTGACAAATAAAGCTTGCCTGGAGATCAGAGGGTGGAGCTAGCCACCAGTTAGCCATAGAGGCCAGGCAGTGGTGGCACACACCTTTAATCCCAGCACTTGGGAGGAGGAAGCAGGAAGATCAGGAGTTCAAGGCCACCCTGGGCTACACAAGATTGAACCAGTCTAAAAGAGAAACAGAGCTGGGTGGTGGTGCATGCCTTTAATACTAGCACTAGGGAGATGAAGACAGGAATATAAGGCAGGTGGAGACAGGATCTCACCGCCCATTTGGTCTGAGATTTCATAGGCTTAAGAAGTCTCTAGTGGTTGGTTGTTCTGTTTGTCTGATATTTCAGCTTTTACCCTGATATCTGACTCCTGTTTTTTTATTATTATTATTATTTAATAAGACTGATTAGAATCATGTTTCATCCAGGGTCCAAACAGGCTACCCACTGACCCAGAGCAAAGCACACCCAGCAGGTAGACCAGGTAGGGAGCGGAGGTGCTGTGGGGTGTGCAGAAGGTCTCTTCTGACCTATGCTGTCCTCCCTGTGACATAACAAGCGTCTCTGGTGACACTGTGCAGCTTGAACTTGACGCTTCAGAGGGTCCAGAATGGGATTTAAACAGGTGGAGGGTTTAGCCACATAAACACCACAGTGGCGGGAAGGGTACAATGCACACAAGAACCAGTGTCTACTGTGTTAAGCAGCTGCTCACTTTTGTAAGCCTTGCCCTTAGGAGACTCGGGCAGGACTGCTAGGAGTCTTGAATAGGTCACTCTGTGAATATTAAAAACCAGCAAGGAAGCCAGGAATGGCGATGCATATTCGTAGTCCCAGCACTGAGGAGGATGAGGCAGGAGGATCGTGAGTTCACGTTCAGTCTGGGCTTCATAGAGAGATGCTACCTCAAGAACCAGGAAGCATTATGGTAGAGAGCAGCTCCAGTGATGTGCAAAGCTGTATGAGAGAGACATCCCCTCCTGTGAGAACATGAAACTCAAAGGTGCAAGAGACGCTTCGGGAAGAGAGGATGACAACAGACCCCAGGAACACCCCACACTGCCTCCATGGCAGCTTCTCAGGGGCCCTAGCTCCTGACTCACTCACCTCAGACCTCCTTCAAGCCTGGGAAGCATGGAGAAGTCTGCTGTCAGCCATGCATCTTCTCTCTTTTGAAAGCCATCCTCCCGTGTCCTCTGACTAATTTCCTGACTTCTCTGGGTGTTCCAAATGAAACACACACATCTAAAGATCCAAAGATGATATCCACAAATGAGAGAAAACATATGATGTTTGTCTTTCTGGGTCTGGGTTACCTCACTCGGAAAGGTTATTTCCAGCTTCATGCATTTACCATCAAATTTTATAATTTCATTTTTCACAGCAGCCAAATAATATTCCATTGTGTAAATGTACCACATTTTCATTACACATTCATCAGTTGATGGACATCTAGGCTGCTTCTATTTCCTGGTTAATGTGAATAGAGCAGCAATGAACAGGGATGAGCAGGTATCTCTGTAGTGAGATATAAAGTCCTGCGTGTATATGCCCATGGGTGGTACAGCTGGGTCATGTGGTGGATAGATTTCTAGCCTTTTGAGGAATCTCCACTCTGATTTCCAAAGGTAATTGCACCATTTTTGTAGTCTATTTATTTGTTCAAGATTACGGCTCACATTGTACTCCCAGGCTGAGTAGCCCAGGATGGCCTCAAACTCAGCAGTCCTGCCTCAGCTCTTGTGTGCAGGGACAACAAGCGTGTGCCACCATTCCAGGCTAAGGAGCTTTCCTAATGTTTAGATATGGACAGTCCTGGATAGCAATTCCTCACAATCTCCAGTGATTCCTAAGAGAAGCAGCAGTGGCTATTGGGGAACAAAAATTAAATCACTAACCCTTTGGAAAATGGAAGGAAAGAGAGAAGACAGAATCACCAAGAAAAGGAAGAATACATCCCTGTGTGTCCTACAGACAGCTGGTGCATGGCGAGGCAGCATGGGGAGTCATTTTAGGGTAATTATTAAAATAATAACTTTGATGATAACTTTGATGAAACAGACAATTCCTTAAATGACAACAAATGACCCCTATGCAGAAACACATAGACCACTCAACGAACTTTTGTCTAAATCAAATGTGTAGTTAAAAACTTGCCAGCCCGGGTGTCTGCTATTTTGTTTGTGAATGCTACCAAACATTTATAGAGGAAATAAGACTGATTCAGCACAAACTCAACAGTATGGAAGACAGAATGTTTCACACTGGTTTTATGAATGTGGCTTTACTCTAACACTAAAACCAGGCAACAGTAATATATGGAAAGGAAGCCGTCGACCTATATTCCTCAAACATGTATACCAAAAATCTTTCTCAAAATAGAAGCAAACCAAACTCAGTTATATAGAATACGAGAATGCTTCATACTCAAGTAAAAGATTGATTTCATATTCCAAAATTAATTAAGGTAACTAATATGCTATTGACAGGCTAAAGGGAGAAGATACATGATCATCTCAATACTTGCAGCATCCAGCCTCCACCCACTGTAAAAACCCACAGAGCTCTGACTAAGGTCTGTAATGGACTAACAGTACTGTTTCCTGGGTTCGATAATGTCCAATAGTTACATGCTGTACTTTCATTGGGAGAAACTGGATAAAGGGGACAGAGAACCTCTTTGTACTATTTATTCCTTGACAGTCAGTGATTCTATAAAAATTAAATGTTGACCCAACCCCAAATATCCCTGGCAAATTATAAATAGAAGGGAAATTCCTCAGTCAGACAAGAGACATTTATGAAAAACCTAGAGTTAGTTGCCTGGCATGGCAGTGCACACCTGCATGGCGATGCACATCTGCATGGTGGTGCACACCTGCATGGTAATGCACACCTTCAATCCCAGCACTTGGGTAGCAGAGGCAGAGATATCTCTGTGAATTGGAGGCCAGCCTGGTCTACATGGATAGCAAGTTCCAGGCCAGGGAAGGCTACCTAGTGAGACCATGTCTCAAAAAGAAAAACAAAACCAAAGTCCCTGGAGTCAATATTGTGTCTGCAGTGGAGACTTACAATTCAATAACAGAAACACAAACCATGTTTTAAATAGGCAAAGATTGGAAAACATTTCATTACAGAAGACACACAGGTGGTGTGCAAACACGTGGGAAATTGTCAACATCGCCCATCTTTAGAAATACAGCCAATGCTCCTCTTGTCTAGCAAAGGTTTTGAAGTAAGCAAAGTGAGTAGAAGGTGTGGATAGGGTGTGAGGCAATAGCTCCTGAGAATGTGAAACAAGCAAGTACTTGGAAAAGCAGCCCGTGGCCTCAGAGTGCAACAGCCCAGGCACACCACTTCTGGGCAGGTTCCCAGAAGAAAACCAAAGTCTATACCTCCACAAAAGTCTAAACACGTGTGTTCATACACATTTTGTTTATAACAATAAAAAATCACTAGCGCCCTTGCGCATCAGCAGGTGGGTGGACAAGAAACAAGTGTGAGATGGAATGCTACTTGACCTTTCAAAGCTATGGGTTTTAACACTCCCAAGAATGTGGATAAATCCCAAAAATAACCATGTGAGCAGAGGCAGCCAGTGTTAAAAGAGCACAAACTGCATGACCACACTTAGAGAAAACTCTAGAAAATACAAACTCATGGGAGTGACACAAAACAAATGGTTGTTTAGAGATGAGAGGGCGAGATGGATGGGTTATGGAAACACACAATACCCTTGACCCCGTGTCCACTGGTTACTCTGGCTAGGGTGACACCTACATCATGGCTGTGTGCATGTCAAACTCATTTCTTGCATACTTTAAGTGTGGACAGTTTATAGTTGTAAGTCACACCAGAACCAAACTGTTAATACACAAGCTCGTTGATTAAGCTTTGTCATCACCCATTTTATAAATGCAGAAACTGACAACATGTCATAAACACTAAGTCAAAGCTTCCCACAGAGAGGACACAGTGTAGACATTCTAAGGGGACACAGTGTAGAAATTCTAAGGGGAGAGCAACACTAATTACCAAGTTCCTCACCCTCATGGGGACTGTGCACAGTACTCTTGATGGTGACTTTATACAGGTGGGGACTACACTTGGTACCCTTCATGGTATTTGCATACAGTTCTCTTCACAGTGGCTATACACCGTACCTTTGTGGTGACTGTACATGGTAATTTTGGAAATGATTGAGCACAGTGCTCTTCTGATGAGGCTGGCCCTAGAGAGACAGCAGATCTAGGAGAGCAGGGGCAGGCAGAGCTCAACATCACAGCCTTTTATGGGAGGGCTCAGGCCCCATTTGCACTAAGAACTGAATGAACAGCACCCAGGCATTCTACATCCAGGTGGACCTAAATCCATAGCAAGTCTTGACTCATACTATCTCGGGGAGCCCAGGTAAGTGAAAGCTATTTCTTTCATGATTAAAAACAAGACTAACCATTTCTATCATAACATTCTTGTAAAAGTTTTAACATAAAGCAAAGTCCAGATCCCTCACCCTGAGGAAAAGGCCCACTATGATCTGGCTTTATTCATATAAAGACTGCCTGACTCTGTCCACTGTGTGTGTAAGCAGGAAGACCTGAGTTCGGATCCCCAGGTGAAAAGCCATCCCAGTGCATTACATCTCCAATCCTAACACTGGCAAGTGGCTGGGCAGCAAAGGTAGGGATTTGCTGGCCAACCAAACTCGCAGAATTGGTAACCTCCAAGTTGAGCGAGAGACTTTGTCTCAAACTATAAGGTAGACAGCAATCAAAGATGTCAGTAACCTTCACTCACATGTGCACACATACACAGACAGGTATACACACATAATGCCACATGCACACATACATACACAAGTCTAGCAAAGTGACTAACACACATTGACCACCAGAACCTGGCAGATCTATTCTGATTAATCACTTGACTTCCCGAGACCCTGGGGAGATGCCCCCCAGCCCCAAGTGAAGAAGTGCTGTACAGAGGCACCCTAGAAAATGGTCACAGTCAGCAGTCCTGGAGAAAAGTGAAGACCAGCTCAAAGGCTATACAGTACAGCCTCCCCTGGGGTCACCCCACAATCTCCCCAGATCCCCCACTACCCTTGGAAGGAGCCAGCTGAGGCCAGGACTTCAAACCAGTGCTGTGTGTGAAATGCTGGTTGGCTCTTCAGCTCTTAGAAGAAACAAAATGTTAAAGCCTCCCCGGGTCTAAGGAGCATGCAGTTAGTTTAAAACAGGAGATATGGGATGATCAATACAAATCTTTGTGTTTTTAATGGGAATCATTACTCAAAATATGTCACTAACTAATCAATACAAAAGTTAAAACTCATCAATATTTAAATTTTTCCCATTGACATCTTATCATCCTAGCCAGGAAGGAGTTCAGCCCATCGCAAAATCCATTATTTAATCTTTTGAGTTTGCAGAGTTCAGAATTAAACACCAGTGGTTGGAAGGTGTCAGTTAGCAGCCTGAAGAGAGACCACAGCAGAGTCAGTTCAGGAGGGGACAGAAGGAAAAACCGTGGAGAAACCTGCACCATGGTCAAGCAGGCTGACACACCTTGGCAGCAGAGCAGGCAGACAGTCCTCTGTCACTGTGTGGGGTGGCTGTCCCTGAGGTGTGAGGTTTTGGGGAGGTAGCTCTGTCACATGACCTGGCTTCAAGCCAGAGCTCAGATTCCTCCAGGGGTGTCTCAGGAGGCCTCCCAGAACCATTTCTTCCAGCCCTACACTACGGTGCTCTCGACCCTCATCCCCAACACCCCACACATGTGCCTCTTACTCTTGGTTTTTAGAGTATTCTTTCCTACTGGAAACACCGCCCCAGCCCAGGCCTGGCTAATTCCTTCACCTCCTTGGAGCTCAGCTGCCATGACTTTTCTCTGGGAGATATTTCCTTAGACATCTACAGATAGGTGAATGATTCCCACACTGGTCTGGAGGGCAGGTTTTGCTTCATTGTATCATCCACTGGTCCATCCACTCCTGTATCCCCATCCCTCAGTGTGGTAACTGGTACTCAAGAGAGGCCCAGTCAACACCAGATATATGGATCCAGATCTGAAAGCATCCCCAAAGATGATGTGAAGAAAAGCATCTTGGGTGGGGCAGTCCTAGCCTGGGGGACAGAGGTGAACCCCCACAGTTAGCTCAATGCTCCCCATAGTTGGCCTAATGTGGGGGAAGAGGCACTTCCCACCGGAACAAGGGGAGCTGGGAAGAGGATGTGAGGCTCAGAGGAATTCTCCACATCTTAAAAACCGAATATTCCATTTGAGGGCCAAAGCCAGACTTGGAGCTCCCTGGCTACTCAGACAAGAGGACAGAGGCAGGGACAGAGGCAGGGTGTCACTCAGGGTAGATTTCAGAGAATTCAGAGTCCCTCCTGTCGTCCTGACCCCACTGCTTCAAGCCCCAGCAACAGTTATTTCATCAGACTTAAAACCCTTCGTTCTCTGAGAGTTCATCTTGAACTGCGTGCAACCCAATGAGGCGGGCATTAATCTTCACCTACCACAATTTCATTCTTGCCCTATGGTCCGGAGTCCCATTTTACCAACACCACACTTCAGAGTGGGGATTCAGGAAAGAATGACCCATGACCCGAAACTTCAGGCATCTATGTAACACATGCCACTGGCAGAGCCTGAGAAATGGCTCGAAAATCCATTAGTGGGCTGGCGAGAGGGCTCGGCAGGTAAAGGTGCTTGCTGCCAAGTCTAACAACCTGACTTTGATCTTCAGAGTCCACATGGTAGGGGAAAAGCCCTGTCCTCCATGACCACATACAGAATTAATTAGTTAATTAAGATATTTCAATTCATCAGATGTCCCCCACCTGCAATATGAAGTATTGGCTAACACATCACCCTCAATTCAGTGTATGAGTGTAGAGATAAACATGGAAGAAAAGGGTATTTGATCCTGGCCTCCAATGGCAAGAACATTCCAGAGGACTTGGTCCTTGTGGCAGAGGGACCTTGTGTATGGCGGGAAGGTGCTGAGTGAATGTCGCAGAGCACAGGTCGGGGACCCGCAGAAGGGAAAGAGTACAAAGCACAAAGGGAGGGGTCACGGTCAGAGCAGTGTGAAGAGAACGGCTATGTGCCTGAAGGCCACCTAGACACACGACAGTCACCATGAGGTGAGGCACTGTGCCCCAGAGCCTACTCTATGTCACGGACTGGGGTGCAGTGGGCCAGCATGTGCTCAGCATGCTTTAAGGTCCTGGGTTCACCCCACACATTAAAAGATGCAAGCAATGGGGTGACTGGAACTGGACATTCTCATGGCTCATACTTAAACTGGGCTCAGGCCACACAGGCCATGACCACCACCCAGCTTTCCCAAGACACGGGCACAGACACACTGGCCTCTCCCTGGCAAGACCTCCCTCCTCTGTGCCACCAAAGAGGCCCAGCTGTAAAAAGCAAGAGAAATAAGGTAGCAGACCAGGTGAGTGAGACCCCGGACTCCAGAGGCCCAGGGAACCATAGTGGGGCTCTCCAAACATGTTGGGGTCCACAGGACTCTCTCCTTAGGAGAGAATCAGGACAATTCACAGGGGTCTGGCTGTGTTGGGCTTGCAGACCACATCTGAAGATGCAGGCATATGCAACCTTTTAACCTGTGACACACATGACGTCATCTACAAAATTAACACTCAAGAAACAGTGTGATCAAGTTAGTCTCAAAAAATAAAAAATCACGCCAAAAGAATCTCATGATGTTTTAAGTGAATTAATGACCTTTTGTGGTTGGGCAGCATCCACAGCGATCCCTGGCCATGCAGTCACATGGGGTCCCCAAGCTTCAGGTCAGACACACAGAACAGAGTTGTATGGGGTGGGCAGAATGTCCTCCTGGGTTAAAGGTGTTCTAGTCAGACCAGCATGTTTACAGACTGGTTTTGGTTCTGAGGGGACATGGGCTGGTGTTGAGGTTAGTGGGGAGCCCCACAGAGCCACTGCAGTGCCCAGCAGAAGAGGGAAGCGTAGACAAGCAGACTTTCAGTGCCTGGGAAGCCGGCTTCAGGCATCAGAGCCAAGCAGGTCTGGTTGCCTCACTCCTCAGCATCAGCCTTGCAGCCATGCTCAGAAACCAATGCCCCCATGGTAGGAAGATCCCAGAGATCCTCCTCACACACTCCTGAAAGCCGCTGTTGATAGAGGAGACGTGGGAATAGCCGAGCATCTGACCTCAGGAGTACACATGCAGAACCCTCCTCCTTGGCCACTCTCAGAGCCCAGAAGCTCCACGGTGTTCCCAAAAATGGCCTTCCAGAGCATCCCTGCCCTGCTGGCTGGTCCTCCCAAGCACCCTCCACAGGACGACCCCAAGAGGCCATTGAGTGGCTAACAAGAGCCCTGCTGAGAGGTGGCGCCAGGGAGGGACAGAAAGGTAAGCGGGCCTTTCTCTGGGCCCAGTTTCTCTCCCAGCCAGATGGGGACTTAGGGACTTCTGATCCCAGGGCTCCCCCTCCCCTGCTCTCTCCACACTGCCATGGGTCATTCACAGAATACCAGCAGCCAAGTGCAAGGAGCCTCCCCAAGTGTCCTTGGAGCCCCAACTGTGTACCCCTCTCCAGCACACAGAACGTAAGGGCAAGCCCGCCAAGACTTCTGCCCTCACAGACAAGTGGATTAATAGCCAATTATCGTGGGCCTTGTGTTCAGGCGTGTTTGCCTGTGGCCTTGAGAGGCTGCTAATTCTTTTATTACAGGCCTTTTCTGTGAGAGAATTCTTGATTGCTCTTTAGCAACTAGAACATCTAATTCCTGACCAGGTTAGCGCCTAATTTACCCACCTGTTTGCCCACGCCATGTATCAGGAACTGTGGCTTAATTTTATGACTATGGGCACCTGTCAGGATGCCCTGAGAGGACTTTATGCTCTTACTTATTTCATATTCATTGTGCACATGTACTGTGCCTGAGCATTTTCACACAGGCTTACATTGTACAGTGGGCACACCCCTACCCACCCCTCACCCTCAGCCTCTCCTTCTGGGTTAGTCCCCTTTGTCCCCTGAGACATTTTTATCTCTACTGTGTCATATATATGCACATGATCCCATGTCTCTGTAAAATCTAGGCACCATAAAATGAGGGAAAACATGTTGTTTTTCTGAGACCGCCTTCACGTGTTTAATATCACCTCCAGTTGCTCCCATTTTCCTAACTCCGTCCTTCTCCATGACTGAAGAGGCTTCCACAAGCGTACACCACGCCACGCTCTTCTTCATCCCTTCCTGTGTTGTCAGACACCATGATGTAGCTCTTGCGAACAGTGCTCAAAGAAACACTAGTGGGCAGGCACACCTCTGGCATGCTGACTTGAGTCCATACACAGCAGTGGTGTAGCTGGGTCACATGGTGGATCTGCCGATAGTTTTCTGAGGAGCCTCCAGCCTGAGGTGGCTGGACTACTGGACATTATCCTGTCTCTTATTCTATACTGAGTCCATACCCCTTTCCATTTGAGCACAGTCTTGGGCCAGCACTGGGACAGAGCCAGCGTGTCTCAGCAGCAAAGACAGACACCTGAGTCATGGCTTCCCACTCTGTGTGATTCCCCAGGCTCTGTGCCTGACTCAGCTTCTCTCATGAGCAGTTTCCTCCTCTGATCATGGGCACCAGGGTGCAGGAAGCATCAGGATGCTCATCATCTACACATCCACAGAGTCGTTGCCTAAGGTGAGCACGTGCAGACAGCCCCCAGCTCCTGCCAGCCCCCCTAGAATAACTTTCTTTAAAAGACAATTGCACGAACTATATAACGTTGTGTCTCATACATTAATCAAAATCATGACTCAGATTTTAATTCTCCCCAGAGAACCATGGAGAAGAGAAGTGGCCTGGGCTTTGCAGTTTGTGGTGGGGATGGGATGTCAAGGTTCATCCCACTATAATCCCACCTCCTGTTTCTCGGGCCTCTCCTTGAGCATAAACAGGATGCACGCCTTGCTTCTAGCCAGCAGAACACCGCAAAGGTGACTGGACGTTGCTTCTGTGACTGTTGTCTGCCGAGGCTCACTTGCAGTCTCTCTCCCTTGCTGGATCTGAATGAGCAGGCAGAGCTCAGAAGCCCTGGTAGGAGGAAGCCCAGCTCAGATCAGGGATAGAAAACAACAGCCAGGAAGATAGAGGCAGCTCAGTGGGTAAAGAACTTGCCATGTAAACCAAGTATGATCCCCAGAATTTCTAGGGTGGGAAGCTGAGGATGGTTGTATACGTTTGTAATCCTAGCAATGGGGAGAGAGGAACAGAAGGATCCCCGTGCTCACTGGCCAGCCAACCCAGCCTTCTGGCAAGTTCCAGGTCAACTGAGAGACTCTATCACACAAGAACAAAGTGGACAGCATCAGAGGATCAACATCAGAGGTTGCTCTCTGGCCACAAATGTGCATACATGTGCATGTGGATTTGCATGTACACACACACACACACACACACACACACACACACACACACACATTACAAATGGAGTCCTGCTGACAACTGTAAGAAATATAACAGAGCTGGCTTAAGCTGGACCTTCCTGGGAGCCTGGAGCCTCTGAGATGCTGGTGCCCGTGACCCAGCTAGGTCAGGACTCCTGACCCAGATACCATGAGATGTATAATTGTGTGTATGTGTTCATGTGTATGCTTGTCTGTATGTGTTCATGTGTGTGCCAATGTGCCTGCGTGTGCATGCGAAGACCAGAGGTGGCAGCCAGGTGTCTTCCTCAATCACTCCCCACCTCATTTTTTGAGATGGGGGTCTCTCATTGAGCCTAGACCTCACCAGTGGGTTGGACTGACTGGCCAGTTAACGCCAGGGACCCGCCTTTCTATATACACGCTCCACACCTGGCGTCTTACGTGAGTGCTGAAGACCCGAGCTCAGACCCTTCTGCTCACACAGCAAGCATGTTACAACTGAGCCATCCTCCCATTTTTCTTTCTTAGGAAGACAGTCTTATAGCTCACACTGGCATGGAACTTACTGTGTTGTCCAAGGTTGAATTTTTGATCCTCCTGCCTCAACCTCCTGATTGATGGGGCATCAGGCTTTCTCCACCATACTGAGATTGCTTCAACAATTGTTCTTGACATTTTATAACTTTACCTCAGCAGTTAGTTCTCATCTGTGTTGACTATAGGTATCTTAACGTGGTATCTTAACAGGGAGACAGTGTCTTTGGTGAATCTCCATCCTCATTAGGCTTTCTGAACACATGTGCAAAGGTGTTTCTTGGAACAGTTCATATTCTTTTGGTCCCTGACTGGCCCCATATCCTTTGTGACAAATTCCAGGACCTCCTTGATGCCTGAGGGCCATGCATCCTGATGTCCATGCCACAGATCTACTTGTGAATGCTGGTGGTGTATTCTCTTGTCTCCACCCCATGGAGGGCAGAACAGCTCTTTTTCTCAACATCCTTCTTTTTGGGAGCTGTTCTGAGGCCCAGGTTAGAAGGGGAGGTTATTGACCTAGCCTTTCTCACAGGGTTCCCAGAGGGCAGTAAGCCTGCACCTCTAAGGAGCATCTCAATGGCGAGCACTCACCAAGGACCTGCTTAAGAGAACCGAGGAAAGGTCACATGGTGATTTATGTCAGCCAAATCCTCCAGCAGGTTCCCGGGTGAGACAGACTATAGGTTTTCAATCAGCAGTAGCTGCGCCTTTACTGTCCCTATGGTACATCAGATCCCTGCCCCTCCCCAAAGGTACAAATGCAGAAATGCCAGTTTTCCTAGTGTGGGAGTCCTTCTGAGACCCTTGCTTGCGCTACTCACACAGCTGCCTGCTTCACTCCCTGTGGACCCCCCACACAGACCCCAGAGTAGTTGGATCACAGCAGCCTGTCTCCCAGTGAGAAGCATTTCCCCCTGTACTTTTCGTTCAAGGGTTTATTCATGTTGACACCCCAGGACTCACATTCCACAAGACAGAACCAAAGATGGCCGGCTTGTGCTGATCGCTTGCTTCTCCTGGGCCCCTCTTGGAAAACAGCAGGATGGGGGGTGAGGCCCCTGATCTGCATCTCTCTTCTGTTTGAAGCTCTGGCTTCTATAGCTTCCCCAGCTTCTGCACTGAGCTGGTCTGACTGATGAACCTGGCTGAGACCCCGGGGAGACAGACAGAAAGGTGGGGTCCCCACGGGCTCACAGGAGCTCGGCACTGGTTTGGAAGGCGCCTGAACCAATGGGGTCATTTTAATGAAAAAGATGAAGCACCAGCAGAACCTTGGAGGAAACAGACGGCGTTTAAGCCTTTAATTTCTGAAATTTGAACTGACATCAGGGGTCCTTTAAGAGCTCTGTCAAATTAGGCGCTGCCTGATCTTCAGACCCCAGGTGGCTTGTGAACCCCAGGGGTCTCTGGGAAATACAGAAGTTACTGACTTAGCAAACCACTTTTCATTCCACACAGAGCTCTGCACCCCCAGACCTCCACCCCTCAACATAAGCCTCATCCACCTGCAAACATGTCCTGGTGTGGCTCTTTGCTCTGTAGTCTGCACAGCAAGCTCCCTCAGGCTTCCTGCCCTTCTGTCGAGGTCCCTGCCTTAGCCCCTGACACACAAGAGACTCTGTGTCACCAAAACACAGTCCCCGCTTGTGATGTTCAGTTCATATTTGCACAAGCAAGTGAAACACTAGTTGTTGGATACGTGGAGATAGGACATTCATAATAGCAAAGAACTTCAAATTCTATGTAGAGATACAGTGAGAAACAGCACTGACTCCCAACCACCTCACGTAAAATAATAAAAACACATTAGAGCTCAGACAAAACGGCTGACATGCTGGCACTGTCCATTCTAGAAGTCCCTACCCTTAAGTGACCAGATGTCCTAGTCCTCCAGAGGAGGTTGCACCCATTAGGAAAGATGAGAGTGTGGAAAGCTTTGCGGCTCCAGGCCTAAGGAACACAGTCTTTGGACGGAGCACCTTGGCTGGAAATGCTGACTGAACTGGACATCTAAAACCCTCTTAGGTCCCTAGGGGGTAAAGACACAGAACAGACAGCGTCTCTGGGAAAAACAAAAGCCAGAAAAGAGGCCTGGAGAGATGGCCCAATGGGTAAAATTGTCTCTGTACAAGCTGGAGAAACTGAGTGTGGACTCTTCAGGACCCGTGTACAAAGCTAAGCACGGTCAGGTAATGTGCCTGTAACCCCAGTGCTAGGGAAGGTGGAGACAGGATCACTGGGGCATGCTGGCCACCGACGGAGCTCCAGGTTCAGTGAGAGACCCTGTCTCAAGGGAATAAAGTGATAAGTAATACACTTGACACCCTCCTCTGGCCTCCGCAAGCACACACACATATGCACATACATCACAATACCCCCCACCACTCTGCCCTGAAGATCAGAAATTGCTAAGGAGGAAAGCCCGCATGGTCACAAGGCCAAGGGCCTGGGATTATTTCACTATCAGATCCTCCGATCACGATCACCTTGGTCGAAGCCTGGAGAATCAAAATCTCCTATGTCAACACGGCCCCATGGCAGGGATTGGGATGCAGGGTTGCCGGCACAGCTTCCTGCCCGCTATAGTTTTGAAGCATAGAACACATCACTAATGTGAGCGAATACCATTAAAGGTTAATTATGAGCCGTGTAAAGGTTATTTTTGCATATCTCACCTCTTGGACAAAAGCCACTTTCTCATTACTATGTTAGAATATAAATTAATCTGTAAAGCACTCAAAATGCCACAAAACCTTTATTATAATGTTAATGTCATGGACGCATATGCATGCGCTGGCCTGGCCTGTCTGTGAGGGCTCCTTGCCCAAGTCTGTCTGTCCTCTCCCTATAGTCCTGGATGCTCTGATTGGAAGCCACTTATTCACAGTCCTTTCCTCTGAAGAGGGAGCCCACCCTTTCCCCAGACAGGCACTGGTCCCCACCCCACCCCCAAGCTGGCTCCTCCCTCCAGTCCTGCCATTTAAAGGGGCCACACGAGCAAGTGCAGCGGCAAGAGCAACCTGGAAAGCCCACCCAGAGTTTACACAGGGATGCCTGGCCCTCTGCCAGCCACAGTCCTCAGCCCAGGAACTGAGTTGGCTGACACAGCCTCCGTCTATGGCTTCTGACAGAAAAGGACAATTCTGGGCTTAATAAAGTTAGACTGGGTTTCACTGAATAATTTATCTGCATGTGTTGCACTTCAGCAAGCTGCTGCCTCTTGTGCTGATGCTAAGCTCCCCTGGGGTGAGCCAGGAGCCTGGTGCATAGGGACCAGGAGAGATGGGGGCACGGGGCCCCCCAAGACAGCTGCTACCAATAGGCCAAAGGGCGAAGCATGAGGTTAAAGGACATATATCACCTCGTGAGGTGGTCCATAGGAGCAGAACCTCTGTGCCAGGGAGTGAGGCCACAAAATAGGTAAGAAGGTCAGACCATCCCTGTAGCCACAGCACCACATCCTGGAAAGAGAGACGCTGGAGACCTGGGGCCAGCAGGCCTGGTTCAGCCTCGAACAACAGTGACCTCTGCCCATTGTGGGTCACGGACCACAGCAAGCTGGAGGCTGAGCTGTCACAGGCCCATCATCCTAGCTCTCAGAATACTGTGACAGGAGGCTAGTGAGTTCAAGGCCACACTGGGCTACACAGCAAGACCCCACCTTAACCCCCTCCCCCAAACAAAAAGTAACAAGAGACTGGCCGCTAAGGGACACAGGAAGGGACAGAGGAGGAGGTCTCTGAAGCTAACTAAAAGCTGATATCTTGCTGGTCATGTATGAAGAGAAGGATCTAGAATGCAAGATGAAAGAATGTTCACTCCAGTCAGATCTGAAGTTAGCCTTCGCCAGGCTTCTTTTTAGCCACATGCCCTTGACCATTCACATCTCCATCTTCCTTGTAAAGTAGGAAGGACAGACCCTAACTCCTCAGAAGTTACAGAAAGAAAGAGGTGGCATGACCAAACTGTGTGACACATCGAAGAAGCCAATCAAGAGACGGACGCCACAGTTCTTGGAACCTTGAGACACATGCCATCAGTCTACTTCCCTAAGGGATGCTGGTCCAATATCCTCAAAGAGATGGGTCTGAACAGAGACAAACATGAGATGATCAAAGGCATAACCCATCAACCAGCTGGGTGCAGCAGACTGCAGGAAGTACCCCTGCCTCTGCACCCATCACACCTGTACAGCCTCCCCCAGTGGGAGCTCAGGAAGGGGTGAGAACGGGCCTCCTGGCATGAGATGCATCTGCGGCTCACTTCCCAGCCCACTTCCCTTCTGCGTGTCTCAACTGGTCTGCACCACAGCCCTAGGAAGTAAGTGTTCACGTCAAAGCAAGCGAGAGGAGGAGAAGCCGGTGCTGGGGGGGGGGGGGGGACTTGTCCCCTGTTCATCTGTTATCACACGCACAATGTGCTCAGCACACAGCAGGCAGAGGTGAGGAGCACGCGGGCCTATGTCCAAAGGCCTCCTTCTTCAAATGATCCTAGACTGCCCGCTCAGAAACGCTCAGAGATTTTCTTCTTCTCAATCGAATCTCCAGAAAAGCCGGGTGATGGTGCACACCATGCCTATACCTGAGAGGCTGAAACAGCAGGATTGCAAGTTCTAGGCCAGCCTGGGTTACATAGCCAGATCCTGGAAAGAAGACAAGAGGGAGGGGGAGGGGCGAGAGAAGAAAGGAAAGAGGAAAGAGATGAAGAGGAAAAAGATGGGGAGAGGGGGGAGAGAGGGGAAGGGGGAGGAGGGAGAGGGGAAG
>CABHPP010111460.1:0-11827 GCA_902168425.1 Peromyscus attwateri | reverse complement strand
CCCGAGTGCTGGGATTAAAGGCGTGCGCCACCACCGCCCGGCCCAATTCAATGCTTTCTTATGGTGTCTTTTCTCAGCAGTAGAACACTAAGTCACTTGCCTTTTGTTTTGTTTTGTTTTTTCTCCTGTGGCTTTGTTTACTGTAAATGTGTCTTAAAAATGGTTTATTTGGGGAAAATATTTCTTTAAAAAATGTCATTACATTTTCTTTATTTTGTGTGTAGGATGGGCTAGGGGAAGGTGTTCCAAATGCACATGCAGTCAGAATACCAATTTCGGGAGCCAGTTGTCTCCTTCCACCATATGGGTCCCAGGGAGGCAACTCAGGTCATTGTTTGCAGCATGCTCCTTTACACACTGAGTCAGTTCAAAGGCCCTGACATAAATCTCTCTCAATCTCTCTCTCTCTCTCTCTCTCTCTCTCTCTCTCTCTCTCTCCTCTTCTCTCTTCTCTCATTAAGATTTATCTTTATTTCATATGTATGAGTTTTTTGCCTGAATATCTCTAGGTAGAACTGGAGTTACAGGTGGTTGTAAGACATCATGTGTGTGCTGAGACATAGACCAGGGTCCTCTGGAAGAGCAGCCCGTGTTCTTAACCTCTTGACCATTTCTCCAGCCCCAGACATAAATATTTCTAAGAGTGGATTTAGAAAACCAGAGATCTGCTCCTTCGAGGATGTTGAAATCATGGAGAAAGTTGTCCCCAGAGGGTGTGGAGGCTCAGCATCCCTGTAGTTTGTTCTTTCCATCTCTTCATTGCATCCTCTGTATATCCTTTCGTTTTGTTTTTCTTTAAGACAGGGTTTCTCTGTGTGACAGCCCTGGCTGTCCTGGAACTTGCTCTGTAGACCAGGCTGGCCTCAAATTCACAGAGATCCACCTGCCTCTGTCTCCCAAGTGCTGGGGTTAAAGGCATGTGCCACCACTGCCTGGCTGTAATTTCTTTTTAACAAGCCAGTCTGTATGTTTTCCTGATGTCCTGAGTCACTGTACAAGTCAACAGAACCAAGGAGGAGATGGTGGACCCCCAGTTTATAGCCAATTGGTCAGAAGATCATGGGCCTGGGTGTGAAATGGCATCTGAAATGGGAAAGTTATGGGGAAATCTCAGCTTGTGGAATGTGACCTTCTCCTCAGGTGCACAGTGCCCACACTGAATTGCATCATGGGATGCCAGGCTTATGCTGCCTACGAGACTACTTGGTGGAGAGAAATGGCTACAAGTGAAAGGAATGGGGTCTGGGGAGTTTGTTTTGTGTTGAACTGGGAGAACAGAAAATACATAAATAAAGCACTGTATGCGTGCTTTTCTTTCTTTCAATAATAAGAAATATTTCATTGTACTTTAGCTAGGCATGCTAACAGAGGGTTGTAATCCCAGCACTTAGCAGATGGAAGCAGGAGGCTTAGATGTTCAAGGTGTTCTGGACTCCCTGGCAAGTTTGGGGTCAGCCTGGCCTGGGTGAGATCCCATCTCAGAGTGATGATGATGATGATGATGATGGTGATGATGATAATGATGATCATGACAATGGTGACGTTGATGAGAATTAGGATGATGATGATGACGACAATGACAGTGACAGTGATGATGATGATGTTGATGATGATGAAGGTGATGATGATGGTGACGAAAATGATGATGGTGATGATAAACCAAAAAGGGAGGGTACTATTGAAAACCAGTTCATTGTAACCTCAGATTTTATTTCACTATCTGTTTTCATTTTGTATATATGGGTGTTTTGCATGCATGTATGTCTGTGTGATACACATGAATGCAGAGTCCATAAGGGCCAAAAGGAGCCTGATCCCTTTGAAATGGAGTTACAGGTGGTTGTGAACCACCATGTAGGTGTGGGTCCTCTGGAAGAGCAGCAGGTGTTCTTAACCACTGAGCCATCTCTCCAGCTCCTGTATCTCTGAGATTTGTAATGGTCTTCAAAGTCTTATTGTATGTATATGGGGGTTTTGCCCGTGTGTATATCTGTGCACCACATGCATGTCCTGTGCTCCAAGTCAGAAAAGGGTGTCAGACCCCCTAGGACTGGAGTTACAGAGGGTTGTCAGCAACTAAGTGGGTGCTGAGAATTGAACGTGGATCCTGGAAGAGCAGCCAGTGCCCTTAACCACAGAGACACCTCTCCAGTTCCTATATCTCTGAGATTTTAAAAAAGGACAGTGCATAAGAAAGACAAAAAAGAGAGACAGATAGGAACAGAGACATAGATCCCGAGTCACAAAAGAATGTTGTCAGGAAAGGAAGGGTAGCCATATTGCAGTAAGAACTTCCCAGCAGTTGGCTGATTAATGCCCAGTTGGTGCTGAGTCTAGTGTTGTTTTACTCTTTTGGGGGGCCTGCCATCCAGCTCCCAAATAAACCACATATGGAGTCTTATTATCCCACTAAGCTTTTGTCTCTGGGCTCTTATCTTTCTCTAATCCTGTACATTTTTTCTTTGTTTCTTATTCCTTTGCTTCCTGTGTAGCGGGGTGCCTGGCCTCTGGAGTCCTCCTCCTTCTCTGGCTACTTCTCCTTTTTCCTCAGATGTCTCTCTGCCTGCCAGCCCTGCCTATCCTTTCTCCTGCCTTCCTATTGGTCATTGAGTCCTTTATTAGACCATCAGGTGTTTTAGACAGGCACAGTAACACAGCTTCACAGAGTTAAACAAATGCAATATAAACAAATGTAACACACCTTAAAATAATACTCTTCAACAATCTAGAATTGACAAGTCTTAGCATTTTTGTTCTAAGACCCTTGGAAAACAGGAAGCCATTGCTAACATGAGTGAATCCTGGGGATGTTTCCACCTTCTCTTAAAGCTTTGCTCATCCTAGATTGACTGACTGATTTAGCATCCACCTATCTTTTATAAAAACAAAGGAGGGTCGGCAGGATATCTCGGAGGGTAAAGGCGCCTGCTGCCAAGTCTGATGAGCTGAGTTCCATCCTGGGAACACATGAGGTGTCAGGAGAGAACCAAGTCCTGCAAATGGTCCTTTGACCCCCACATACACCCATACATCAATGATGTACACAAATATCAAATACTTCTTTTTTGAGCTTAGGACCGAACCCAGGACCTTGTGCTTGCTAGGCAAGTGCTCTACCACTGAGCTAAATCCCCAACATCCACAAATATTAAATACTTTTTAAGGAAACCAGAACAGAGTGCTTGTGTACCTTGCAGGTTTGGGAAACATTTATTATTTTTCATTTTGGAAAGTTATCTAGTTGTCTAAGTCATTGATTTAATATTAGATAACAATGAAGTGTGGGCATAGTTTGGAAGCTTTATGGTGTTAGTCAAGCCATACCCAAAATTCTCTCAGAGTCATGACATATTTGTTTTGAATTTAGAGTAAACTGACTTGCTTAACATTTAAGGACAATTTTGTGGGAGCCCATTTTCAGATTCCTCGTGGCTTTACCCAGCAGGTGCTCATAGAGAGGATGATCAGGACCATGGGCCTGAGTGCAGGTGTCTGAGATGGTCTGCACTTGGCTTTGCTGGGAGGGAGGTCTTTTGCTCCACCCCCTTGGCGGCTCCATAAATACCCAGAGGCAGAGACAGTCAGGGCTCCTTTTGGACTAGGTTCCAGGCCCTCTTGAGGCTCTCCTTTATTTTCTATCTATCTCCACACTCTAAATCCTTCTAATATTTCCTGCTGCTCGCACTCAAGAAAAGTCTGGGGAACTCTGGGGAACTGTGGGGTTGGTGGGTAAACACCCGGAAGCAATGGGGCCATGAACAGGGACTAAAGACAAAGGAATGGGGGTGGGGAGGGCTAAAGACAAAGGAAGGGGGGTGGGGGGGGCTAAAGACAAAGGAAGGGGGGTGGAGGGGCTAAAGACAAAGGAAGGGGGGGAGGAAGGGGGGGAGGATGGGGGGCTAAAGACAAAAGAACATAAGTTTTATTACAGAATTTTTTGGCAAAAGTGTGAGTCAGCCTTGCCAGTGAGAAGGGGGCATTCCCGGTGTTATGGAATGTATATATTATTGAGGGGCAGGGGTTTTATCCTCGAGAGAAAAGGAAAGACAGACTGGAAGGTAGTCCGATGCTACAGCGCAAAATTCTCTTGTCAAAATTTTCTATCTCCTATCCCTTTCTCAATTTCTATCAGTGAAAAAGAAGTATAAGGTATGGGGTAGTAATATAGTGTAGGAAAAACTTGGAAGATCGTGTAGAAGAAAATAAGTAAGGCAACTAGACAGAAAAACTCTTCAGTTTCCTAACTTTGGGGGCTATGAACGCAAACTGGGAAAAAACTTTGAGCTTTACGGGTAGTAAAAAAAGCTCTTTGAGTTTATGGGGAAGAAAGTTTCCTATGGAAGCTTTTGACCTGGCGTCAGCTGAAATGCTAAATCCAAGCAGCAGGAGAAAGTGATTTCTCCCTGAGGCAAAAATGGGGGTGTAAAAAGCCAAAAAGTTTAAAGTTCAGAAGTTTTGGGAAAAGTTGGTCTTTCTCTCTTTGGGGGGGAAAAAAAAATCTTTCTCGTAAACTAAAAGCTTTTCTTGGAAAATTTGGGGGAAAAAAATCTCTCTAAAAAGCCTTAATCTTTCGAGGCCAGCCTGGGCTACCAAGTGAGCTCCAGGAAAGGCGCAAAGCTACACAGAGAAACCCTGTCTCGAAAAAAAAAAAAAACAAAAAAAAAAAAAAGCCTTAATCTTTCTCAAACTAAAAGCTCTTAAAGGCGTTAGTTTTTATTTATTTTTTTTTTTAACTTTCTCTCAGAAGGACAAAAATTAGAATCACCTGAAGGTAATATGGGAATCACCTGTGATTAGCTCTAAGGGAAAAGATCAAACCTCTTAAGACAGCAAAACCTCTCTAACTTTCTTTCAAGCTTTAAAAATCCTCCCTGCAATGCAGGAGGCAGGGACAAGTTCCTAAAAACCTCTTCTAAGCTCTGTCTCTTCAAGTTAGTAAAAGGCAGTGGGTCAAAGTCCCCTGAGGGAAACGCTTGGGAGAGTGTGGGTAAAGAGCCCAATAGGGCAGGAAACTGTTTACTGGGAAAAGCAAAAAAGCCAAGCTTTTCAGTTACAGCCCAGCTGAGGCATCAAGGGTTTTGTTTCTGAGCATTTCAGGATGAAAAGGTGCTCCTCATCCTAATGCAAAGATCCCCTGAAGCAGTGCCAACTGTTAACATTGTATCCTCGCTTCTGACCAAAAACCTGGAGGTGACTGGCCAGTGTCTGAGTTGGAGTGCATTTCGGGGATACTAAGGTTGCTGCAGTTGTAAACTTCCCAGAGCACAGAGCTGAGGCAGGAAGGTGCAGCACCCAGGGGAAGATAGCTAATGAACAAAGCTAAAGCCAGTGGGAACAGCACAGTTGTCTGCTTTTCTACAAGTCCTGGGTTGATAGGTCCACAGCTGCAAAAAGAAATCTGAGCGAAGCTTTCCTATCAGAGAAAGGACCTTTCTGGGAAAGCAGTAAAGCCAAACTACATCTGCAATTGGTCAGCCAAGTCAAGAATGCTGTCTGGGGAAAGAGCCCAGCCAGGGCAGAACAGAACTATCCAGGAGTAAAGCTTTCTTTTCTATCAGAGAAAGCATCTTTTTGAGAAAAGCTTTTTCAACTGACTCCTGGTGAGATGAGGGAGTGTAGCCCTAAGGGGTGATTGCCTCTGGCATAAGCTCTGTCCTTGAGCACAGGGACAAACAAATACAACCCACTGGGGGACTGGGCCAGGTGAAGGCCTGATGAAGCAAAACACCTGTCCTAATGGGAGTTTAGAAATGGCAAAAACCTCCCCTGTTAGAAAAGCAGAAGCTTGATTTATGAACACAAACTCCACAGACCCCGAAAACAGAAATGGACAAAACGCCCCTACCTTCAGTATCAGGGAAAGCTGCCACTGTAGTGTCAGAAACTGTTACTGGGGTAGAGGGAATTTACTGAGACCAAACTGGGAACTGACTCTCTGAAGAAACGGAGAAGGGACAGATTCCTCCCCAGAAAATGCATGACCTGACAAAGCTGCTAGAGTTTGAGGCAGATTCGGGAGGAGAAAAAAAGCCCCTGCCTCCAAAGGCAGCTAGCAGAGGTACAGAGCCACAGACAGAAACCTGAAGCTCTGCATCTGGGGGGGAAGGAACAAGCAAAATATGATAAAGATCAGTGGGAGAAAATGTCTCTGAAGGAGCTGTTGAAAAGCTCTGTTGTAAATGTTTTTGTTTTTCACTGGCTAAGGCAAACACAAGCCCTGGGAAAGTTGCTATCAGAAATGCCAGCCTCAATGCCCGCTAACAAGGCAGGTGCCCTTCTGATCCGGGGGCCAGTGGAAAATGAATGAGAGACACCTGTTGAAGCCAGCTGAGGAGAGAATAGAAATCTCTCAATGTCCCATAGTTGAAAATGTAAAACGCTTGTTCAAATCTCCCGTTGCAAAAGCAAAAAACTTGGTTCAAACCTCCCGGGCAAGAATTTGTAAGCAAGTCCTGTAAAAGAAGAGTTGACTCTCAGACCCAAAAAGAACTATGGGAAATGAAGTCCGAAAGCTAGCTTGCAATAGGGGACTGATATAAGGGAAAGGCATTCTGGGAAAGGTAGTTTTTCCGCTAAAGATGGCGAAATTGCCCTGAAACACTTTTGTCAGCTCGAAAATACGTTCATGGTAAACTTAAAATACAACTTTTAAAAGAATAAGGAAAATCGTCTAAGTGTCAGTTCCAATGAAAAATTGAAAGGATACGGAACTAGGAGCTTCTTGGTTTGGGGCTCCTTTAGTAAAATGCCTTATTTACCCTAATAGCTGTGCAAAGTTTTTACGGTAGTTGGATGACAAAAAGCTACCTTTTAAGAGTAAACAAGCCACTTTAAAAACTCTAAGAAAGCAAGAGAAAGCCGTTTATACACGGAACGTTGTTTTAGATGTGAAGAAACCTATGGGGAAATAAAGTTCTTTGCCTTTTGAACAAACAGCCGGCAATGAATGATTACTTTGGAAATCTAATGAGGGAGACCAGGAAACAGGCATTCAAAAAAGCGATTGCTTTATAGACTGGAAACAAACTTCAGTAAGCTGTCTTAAAAAAAATAGTTGCTTCACCTGAAAGTTCCTTATAAGAAATCAATGCTAAATATTGCAGCTGCTAATGATAACATCAGAAGTTAAAGCTAATGAAGTGAAAATACTAAATCCTAAAAATGCCTTTTCTCAGAGTAAGCTAATGAAGGATATGTTTCATGAAAGAACATCTATGTTCTTGACTCCTTTGAATATACAGTTTTGGTGAAAATACTGGAACTAACAACAATCAAGTCAAAATGTTTCAACAAATTCAAGACGCTATTCACAAAAGAAAGCTGCCATGCATTGTGGGCCATATTAGAGCTCACTCCAATCTTCCTGGTCCTTTAGCTGGGGCAGTGCAATGGCTGATAAGTTAAAGACAGTAGCATTACCCAAGTGGAAATGGCTCAACAGTCACATGCTCTTCATCATCAAAATAGCAAAAGCTTAAAGCAATTCAATCTTACCAAAGAAGCAGCTCGTCAAATAGTTAAACGATGTGGGGTATGTCCAAAATATTTTCCTGTCCCTCACTTAGGGGCAAACCCTCGAGGTCATGTTCCTAATCATCTATGGCAAATGGATGTTACTCATATTGTAGAATTTGGCAAATTAAGATATGTACATGTGACCATGGACACTTCTTCAGTATTTTTAATGGCTAGTGCACAACCTGGGGAAGCTACAAAACATGTAATTATGCACTGCTTGAAGTATTTTTCGTATATGGGTATACCAAAAACTATTAAAACTGATAATGGCTCTGGATATAGTAGTAAGGCATTTCAACAATTTCGTACCCAATGGGAAATCGTACATAAAACAGGTTCCTTGTAATCTTCAGGGACAAGGTAATTGTAGGAAGGGCTCATAGCAGTCTTAAAATACAACTTCAAAAAATAAAAATAAAAAGGAAGAAATTTACCCTCAATCACCACATAATGCATTAAATTATGCTCTTTTGTTCTGAACTTTTTAAATATGGATGTCTATGAGCAGTCTGCTGCAGATAGATTTTGGCATAGTGGAACCCAAGCGAGTTTTGCTCAAGTGAAGTGGAAAGATCCCTGCTCGAGATTATGGAAGGGTCCCGATCCTGTGTTAATATGGGGTCGAGGACATGTTTGTTTTTTCACAAGAGAATGAAGCTGGGTGGTTACCGGAGCTTCTAGTAAGGAGCGTGGAACTAAGAAAGGTCAGCTCCAATGACGTTCCTATAAAGGAACCAGAATGAAAGTGGCTCGATTAGTGTTTCTGAGGTTTTGTCACTGGTTAATGCAAACAGTGAGGAAATAGAGTTCAGAGCCCTGCTACTTTTGGCTTTACTAGCTCCTTTAGAAAAATACTTTATATCACTAATAGCTGTGCAGTATTTTTGCCAAGAGCTTTACAGCAGCTAAATGCAGTAATTTCACCCTCAGCAAGAAGCGAAGTTTTCCGGTAGAACAAACCAAAACTACTGCTGTAATAGAAACGTTTGTCTGAATTGAAGCCCTTAGGGGGAACTATTATGAATTTGGGAAGGGACAGCCTCTAGTTAAAAACTGTTTACCGCTGACAGTGCATCTCTGCCGGTTCCAGAATGGCTGAGAGAACTCGGCAACTTTGGGATGTGGCTTTGTCCTGAGAATGTTACAGTCCCCTAGCAACAAGTGTCATGACTCTAAAAGACGACACTCACTAAATCCCAGTATTGTATAGCAAAGCTGACTATAAACACTAAACTTTAGAAATGATGTACGTACTTCCTGTCTAAGAGAATCTTTCTAATAGACATAGTGATAATAAAGAGTAAGAAGTAGAAAAAGATGAAAATAAGATGTGAGTTTGTAGAAATTCTGTCTTGTTAGATCTGTGTGTTAAATCTTTAGGTGTTTGCTAAGTTTGATATATGCCAATGGTAGTCCTATATAAGTTCGTAAAATAGATCTATAGAGTTCCTTTAAGAATGTAAGGTTGCAAGAAGTATCTAAGGTAGTCTAAGACATGTAGAAATAAGCTTGTACGAAGTAAAGATGCTACTTGTAAATGTAAGTTTAAATAAGAATTTGTAAATGTAAATTAAATAAAAATAAGTAAAGATTCTAGTTGTAAAAGATAAGAAATAAATATATTTGCTAAAGTACTTCTATAGTTTCCTTAAGAAGTATAAGTAGATGTTAATGTTACATGTGAGTTTGTAGAAAGTGTAAATATTGAGTGTGAATCTATGCTTAATGTATATGGTGAAAGAACCTGAGACACAGAAGTCAGAGTCCTAGTAGACTGCAGAGCAGGCAGTCTGAATGGTTTAAAAGCTCCAGAAGCCGCTAAGAAATGGCGGACGCCAGAACCACAACAAGGCGTCCACAGCTGAGATCCGTGGAAAATCAA
Source organism: Peromyscus attwateri (assembly GCA_902168425.1). Taxonomy (NCBI): domain Eukaryota; kingdom Metazoa; phylum Chordata; class Mammalia; order Rodentia; family Cricetidae; genus Peromyscus; species Peromyscus attwateri. Next base: position 2,427 of record CABHPP010111460.1, on the reverse strand, counting down.
TGCAACATAGAAAAACCTGAGCTAACATAAAAAACGGTACAGTTTAAAATATTACTGTACCTAAAAAGGTCTCTGGCTTGACAATAAAAGTTGCAGAGACGCTTGTTTGAACTAAAATTGTTAACTGCAAAAAGTTTTGGTTGTAAAACGTCTCCATATTTGGAAGTTGAAGTCTGATACCAGAATTTACTCTTTTTGAACTTAAAAAAAAAAGAGGTAAAACTACAAAAATTTTTGTTATGGGTTTCTTCATATTTGGAAGACTCGTACCACAATTATTTAAATTTTGGGACTTAAGAAAGGAAATGAACAATAGAGATTTCATTGGGATGGGACAATTTTGAGTTTACTTATAGTAATGACCTAGGAACTGTTTTCTGGAATTGGGTTTAAAATGGAACTGTTTAAATGAAGAAATTTATTGTTTCTACCTAGAGTCAAGATGCAGTTTTGTAGATGCATATATGCTTGATTAACTGGTGATTCATGAATTGTTTTATGAAACTGTTTATGTAAAAATGAATTACTTATGGAACTGGTTTTGTGTTACAAATGGAACTGCTTAAACGGAAAAGTTTGGGTTTTCTAACTTGGCTTGAGATTTTCTTTAAAAAAAATTATAAAGGGAGAAATAATATTCCTCAGTCTACTTAATTTAAAAACTATTTTCTTGAGTGGATTAATGTTTTGTTAGTAAGAAATGCAAGTGGGTATACAAAGATTAAAGTGTGAAGAGTTTTATTATGAAACTGCTTTCGGATGTTCAGCTGAAAGTTTTCAAAGTGTTAACCGTTAGATTGAGAATATTGCTTTTCAATATGGGTTTGTAGGAATTGTGTACGTTTGGATTTTCTAATTAGGTTCAAGATTTTGTTTTAAAAAATTATAAAGGGAGGAGTTAGTAGTAAATTAAGGTTGAATGTATGTTTGCAGAAATTATGTTACCCTATTGATATGAATGCACCCTGGTTTTGTGAAGTTAAGGAAATATTTGTTTGATGTGATTACATCAGAAGTTTTTCCTATGTTCGGTTAGCAAGAAAATTCAAATGGTTCTATTAAGACTTAAAGCTGTAAGACTGAGAAAATTGTTAACTATATATAGCACCATTTATGTTAATTCAAATGGTTCTGTTAAGAGTTTGCTTTGAGTTGTAAGATTGAGAGAATTATGACTATGTATAGCAATATTTATGTTAACCTATTACTGGTAATGACGAAATAAGGGATTCTTTAAGTTTGCAATCGTATATTAAGAGTTTTTGGTTTAGAAAGGGCTTGAGGCAGCTAAGACTGCTGTAGTCACCTTGGACCTAATCCAAAAGAGAAATGTCATCTTTATCATCCTCTACTCCCATACTGGGAGGTGTAACAGCTATGGAGATTGCTGTAAGCCATTAATAACAAGTTATTTTTTATATAAAGAAAGGGGGACCTGTGAGAGCCCGTTGTCGGGTTCCCCTTGGCTTTACCCAGCAGGTCCTCAGAGGATGATTAGGACCAGGGGCCTGAGCACAGGTGTCTGAGATGGTCTGCACTTGGCTGTGCTGGGGGGAGGAGGTCTTTTGCTCCACCCCCTTGGCATCTCTATAAATACCCTGGGGCAGAGACAGTCAGGGCACGTTGGAATATAGGGTCCAGGCCCTCTCAAGGCTATCCTTTATTTTCTGTTTATCTCCACAATCTAAATCCTTCTATTTAATATTTCCTGCTGCTCGCACTCAAGAAAACTCTGGGGAACTGTGGGGTTGGTGGGTAAACGCCCCGCACAATTTGAGAGGTGCAGGATTAAAAGTGACCCTCCTTAAATATGTGAGAAGGGGCTGGAGAGATGGCTCAGTGGTTAAGAGCACTGGCTGCTCTTGCAGAGGACCCGGGTGGGTTTGGATCCAAGCACCCACAGAGTGGCTCTCAAAACACTCAGGAACTCCAGTCTCAGGAGATTCAGCACTCTTTTCTGAGCCCATCAGGCACCAGCCACACATCCTGTGCAGGCAAAGCACCCATAAATATTTAAAGACCTGTAAGAAGGCAGGTAGTGTTGGCCCACGACTTTAATCCCAGCATTTGGGAGGCAAAGAAGGTTGGGAACCTCTGAGTTCGAGGTCAGCCTGGTCTACAGTGAGTTCCAGACCAGCCAGGGCTGTTGCACAGAGAAACCCTGTCGAGAAAACACAAAAAAAATATAATAATGGTAATGGGGACATACACACAACTATAAAAGTGTTGTCCTTGGCCAGGTAACAAGTCATTTATTGGAAAATCACATTTAACAGTTTATGAAGAGACAAACATCACTCCCATTTTGTGACTCAATATTGACAACTTGAGAATAACAGCACCAAGTAAAAACAATATAACAAAAGCCTGCCAAGGAGGAGCATCTCAACACTCTGGGCAGAGGTAGGGATCTGGTCCCAAGTTCAT
>CABHPP010111459.1:0-17647 GCA_902168425.1 Peromyscus attwateri | reverse complement strand
TAGGAAAAAAATTGGTATTGTTGAATCCTGCAGTAATGTTTCGAGCAATATAGGGAATTACGTAAATTCATGGTGACATTTATGCTTTGCACATCATGTTTAACATTACTAGCTGCAGTTCCAATAGTCCAATTAGAGGCAAAGACAGCAGGAAACACAGACCCTTCAATACTTACTGACAACAAAACTGGAGGATTCTTAACCAGGCTCCATGAAGGCTCTGTGTAGACCCAAGGGCTAAGCACCATCAGAATCATGAGGTTCTTCATGTTGAGATTTCTGTGTCAGTTCCACAGGCCGAACACACCATTCTGGTATCCAGATTGGTTTCTCAGCACCTGGAGGGTATACACAAACTGCTCCCCTCACCCTAGCCAATAGCAGCGCCGGGGACTGCCATATGCCTGTGGAAAGATCCTTCCACCTGACCAGAACCTCAGAGGGAGAGGGGCCCAAAAAATGCCGTTGAGCAGCAGTATGCCCATGAACATCCACAAGCAAAAAATTTAAAATAAATAAAGTAATGGAAAGGAGTAATTGTGGTCCCTGTACATCTCACCTTCTTTTGTTTTTTGCAAATAAGTCTTTAAATGTTTATGTGCTCCTTCAATTATCGCTTGTCCTTGAGGGTTATAGGGAATGCCAGTTTTATGAATTATATTCCATTGTGAACAAAATTTCTGAAAACTTTGGCTGGCATAAGCTGGCCCATTATCTGTTTTAATACACTGTGGAACTCCCATATAAGAGAAAGCAGCTAAAAGATGTTTAATTACATCTTGTGCATGCTCCCCCTTGTGAAGGGTGGCTACTATATAATGAGAAAACGTGTCCACAGACACATGTACATATGATAAAGTTCCAAAACTTGAAATATGCATGACATCCATTTGCCAGATATCGTTGGGATGTAGGCCACGAGGATTAACACCTAATGATGGTACATGAATAAAAGGAGCACAAGTGGCACAAGTAGATACAATTTTTAAGGCCTCAGTGTGAGTACAGCCAGTACGATGCTGTAAAGTTTGCGCATTGAGATGGAATTTCTGATGTAATTGAAATGCCTGATCAAAGGTGGTGACTTCACAAGTGAAATGAGTAGCTACATCTGCAGCGGCATTGCCTTCTGCAAGTGCCCCTGGAAGACCAGAGTGTCCTCAAATATGGCCCACAAACACAGGATGTTTTCTAGCTCAAATTAACCTTTGAATGGTCTGTAATTGAGAATGTACTGTGGACAATGTATGGAGTGGTTTCAATACTATGCATCATTTTGGCCACATAGCAACTATCAGTATAGACATTTATAGGTTCTAAAGAGTAAACTTGCAAAGCCAATTGTAAAGCTGTAATCTCAGCTTGTTGTGCAGACATGGAGGGCACTGTCACCCACGTCACCTCATCCCCACTGATGGCCACAGCAAAACCTCCTTTAGATGCATCAGTAAAAATTAAACAAGCACTCTTAATAGGTTCCTGTTTTACAATATGGGGAAAAATAAAACTACACACTTTAAAGCTTTCTATAAGTTTATGTTTTGGATAATGATTATCTATATAGCCTGTGAAAGTACACAAGAAAAGGCACCAACCTTCATGTTCTCTTTGCAAATAAGTTAACATTTCTTGTGTATAAGGGAGTACAATGCACTCAGGAGACTTTCCAAACAAGGATTCCCCCATATATTTAGCTTTCCATAGGAGTTGAATTACCAATTCATAATATGCATTCAAAGTTTTAGATGGGGATGCAGATAAATGTACCCAAAATATGGGCCCTGTTTGCCAAAATACTCCCGTAGGTGAAAATTTAGAGGGAAGAATTAGCAATAATAAGGGTTTGGTATAATCTATTTGTTGCACTTGGAGTTCTTGTAGTGCTTGTTCTACCTTTCCTAAAGTGGCCTTGGCTTCCGCTGATAGGGTCCTTAAGGAAGTCGGAGAAGAATCTCCTTTTAAAACATCATAGAGAGGCTTAAGTCTCCGGTGGATATTTGGAATGAGGGGCAGAGCCATTGAATTTCCCCTAAAAACCTCTGCCAATGATGCAATGTCTTTAATTCTGCAATATGAAATTGTAATTTCTGTGGAAATATCCCTACAGAATTTATAGTGTATCACAAATACTGATAAGGAGCCATATTTTGTACCTTTTCTGGGGCAATGACTAATCCTGCAGCTGCAAGTGCTTGTTGCAAATCTGCATAAACTTGTAATACACAGTCTTGGGTGGATGCTGCCAACAATATATCATCCATATAATGTATGATATATACATATGGAAACTTTGCTCTAATGGGTTGTATGGCTTCTGCAACATACATTTGACACATAGTAGGGCTATTAGCCATTCCTTGAGGTAAAACAACCCAATGATACCACTTATATGGTTCTTTATAATTAATAGAAGGAACAGAAAATGCAAAACACTGGCAATCTTGCTGAACCAAAGGAATGGTAAAAAAGCAATCTTTCAAATCTAGCACTATCATATGCCAATCTTTGGGAATAGCAACTGGGCTGTGAAGGCCTGGCTGAAGAGCCCCAATTAACTGCATAGTGGCATTTACTGCATGTAAATCTTGTAAAAGTCTCCACTTTCCAGACCTTTTCTTGATAACAAAAATAGGAGTATTCCAGGGGGACGTGGAAGGGACAACATGCCCTGCCAACAACTGTTCCTGCACTAACTCATGGGTGGCCCTCAATTTTTCTGGTGGTAAGGGCCACTGATCTACCCACACAGGCTCATCAGATAACCAAGTAATAGGTGTGGGAGAAGGCCGCACACCAGTGACCCATACTAAAAATGCCCTAAGCCTCTCCGATCTCCAGGTAGTCTGGTGACTTCATCGGTGGCAGTAAGAGCAGCAACACAACCCTGCTCTGCCTTTCCCAGCCCTTTTCCTGGTGTCCATCCCATATCCATCATTATGTTATTAACGAATGGATTTTCTCCCTTTAGAGCTTGAGTAGTGAGAACCGCTCCCATGGTTTTTAACACATCTCTTCCCCACAGGTTAGTAGGTAAACCTAATACAACATAAGGTTGAAAATGCCCCTCCTGATCACTCCACTTCAATATGCAGGTACTTTTCTGTGGTCTGGTCTGTACTATGCCCTGTAACACTGCTGTAGAATCCTCCAGAGGCCATCGTGCAGGCCAATATTCTTTGGATATAGTGGATACATCTGCCCCAGTATCAGGAATCCCCACAAAAGATTTATCTTGAATTTTTAATTCTAATTTAGGCCTAGAGTCTAGGTGGGCTACCCAGAATGCTTGAGGAGTACCAGTGGACCCCGAAACCTCCCTTTCCCCGGGCTGCACATAAACTTCTATTTTTTGTAGAAACAATAGGAAGCAGAAGTAGCTGAGCTATACCTGCAGCAAGGTTTGGCAGAGATTTCCAGGCTCGGACTGCTGCATTAGCTATTTGAGCATAAGTGCCAGGGCCATACAATATTTGCTGTTGAATATCAGCATATTGCCCTGCGCCTGCCAGCATGTCATAATTCCTCTGGGGTTGACCGGCCCACGCATTAATGCGTGCCAGCTCTAAGCATCTTTCGTGATTCTCACTTTTCCACAAGAGATAATCTCCTCCAGACAGGGCAGCACGGCATAATTGCTGCCAATCGCTAGGTGTTAAATAACTAGCTGAAAAGGACTCAAAAAGTGTCACAGTGAATGGAGTCTGTGGACCATAACTGCTCACTGCTTCTTTTAATTGTTTCATTTCTTTAAATGTCAAAGGTACATGATTCCTGACGGCTTGTGTGGCAGCATTAACAGTTTTGGAAACGGGATAAGCCTGCACAGTATCCTGCCAGATAACTCCCCTCCGTTCCCCTTCCTCCTTATTACCCTGATTGTCCCTATCCAACCAGTATGGATTATGAGGAGGTGGACGACAGCAGATCAGAGCCGAAGGCTCTTTTTGTTTTACTTTCGTTTTCTGCAGCCGCCATTATAATTCTTCGATCTCTCTCTCTAACTGCTCCTCCTCATCCAACAACTCATATATAGACTCAAGGTCACTCTCATCATCCCGAACTGCCAGTTTCTTGTGGGGTTTCATAGCCTTCTCTTCCTCTTTTTCCCCTTGTAAAGATTCATTAGTTTCAGCTTCCTGGGCAGTGGTGAAAGCCTGCTCACATTCTGCTAATTGTTCCTTCCCTTTCACCTTGTCAGTTAATAGCGCATCCTTTACCAGCCCCCAAAGAGAAAAGGCTGCAATAGGAAAGTTCTCTGGTCCCTTATCCTGCAATACCTTCTGTAGATCACGTTTCACCTGTTCCCAATCAGGGATATTCAACCCTCCTCCTGTCAAAAACCACGGGCTAGCTTCATCTATAGTGTCCACAAATGTGAGTGCAGTACTAGATTTAATACCTGTTCCTTGTTTCTACAACAGCTCTCTCAACTCAGTGGCCAACTGAGCCTTAGCTGTGGAATTTCCCATGGTACACACCCTATTTTACTCTGTTCCATCCAATCCTCCCCCTTCCTTTGTGAAGGTGAGCCTTGTACGCTTACCCCTTCTTTCCAAGTCTCAAAGGAACCTCTACTTGCTGCGACCTGCACAGCCGGGAACCCAGAACTGGCGAGGGACGTCGAGGTTAAACAGCACTCAGGACACAGCGTGATTCTTCATCCAAAAAGAGCTCCTTTATTGACTATCCATCAGCCTTATATACCCTGCTACTTCCTACTCTCCATGGGGCCGGGGTACGTTCCTCAGGTTCCCATCCGCATCCCAGCAGCTCAACCAAACAGGAAAACCGCAAGCGAATCAGCAGAGAGCTGATTCTTGAAACAATGTTCCAGCAATAGCTATATCATAAACATCCTGTGACTTACTGACCACAGGAAAAGAGGAAGGACAAAAGGGCCCCTTAGGGCAAGCAAACAGGCTATGCACAAGGCCTGTTCAGCCTCTGCTGCCAACAGGAGAGAAAGGTAAAGGAGGGAATATGAGCAGGGACAATCAACACTGCAGACCCTTTGAAAAACTATATGGAAACTGACTACCCCAGAAGCTTCCTCTACATATGTGAAAGGAATCTAAACGGGCTCAAACCATAACAGGTTTGGCAAGGCTCCAATTAGATATCTTATGCCACTATCTTTTTTTTTTTGGTTTTTCGAGACAGGGTTTCTCTGTGTAGCTTTGCGCCTTTCCTGGAACTCGCTTGGGAGACCAGGCTGGCCTCGAACTCACAGAGATCCGCCTGCCTCTGCCTCCCGAGTGCTGGGATTAAAGGCGTGCGCCACCAACGCCCGGCGTAATGCCACTATCTTAAACCTCCTCTGCAGGAACAGGGTACAGCCTGTTGAGTCCCTAACCTGAAAGAGTTAAACATAGGAAAGAGGAACGAGTACCAGCCTCAGGCCCCCAAACCAGGACCCCAAACCGTTAGCCTCAGCAGAAGTATTCTTGTCATACTTCTTGTGGCATCAGCAGAATAACCTTGTGACATTGTCTGGGTCTAGCAGAGCATCCTGTGGCTATTCTAGGAAGAAAAGCAGCCCCCATGGAAAGTCCCCATAGCTGTATCCCCCCTCCCTGGTGCTGATCTTTAAACTAGCCAATTATGTATTGCCCTGAATGCTATGTTAATTTTGTGGCTTATGCCTTTAAAAGATGCATGCAATTATTGTTTGGGGCTCCTCTCACTGAATGGTGCAGGGGGGTCCGTTTGCACAAACGATCAAAATAAAGCCTCTTGCGATTGCATCAACTGGTCTGGAGTCCGGGTTTCTGGGGCGCCCACCTGAAAGGATAGTGCCCTGAGTCTGGGGTCTATCAAACCAAAGGGACCCACAGAAACCCCCAAATAGCACAGGGTATTTCCAAGGCTGTTGGTGGCTCTGCACAACCTGATGTTAAGGTCTTGTTTCTCAAGGTAACACTTCTGTCATTAAACATGGAGAAGTTGAGCTGACGTCTAACTAGATTCTTCACCTGCTAACCAGAGTTCATGGTACTGGAAGGTAGTCTGTACTGGAGGAGAAAGGTAATCCTCAATATCTCTCAGCTACAAACCCTGTGACCCACAACAGCATCCACATGGAGCTCACAACCATCTGTAAATGCAGTTCTAGGGAATCCAGCATCCTCTTGTATCTTCACAGGCACCAGACATGCACACAGTGTACAATATGCATGCAGGCAAAACATAATACACATGAACTAAATGTAATCTTTAAATAATAATGCAATACACTTATCTAGTAAGTTCACTCTATTAAAGTATACAATCCAGTAGGGTTTTCTTAGTATGTTCTTAAAATTATGCAACCATTACCCTATTTGATTTTAAAATATTTTCGTCATTTGAGAAAAAACAATTTATTCATTAGTAGTCACTCTTCATTCCTCCAGACCCCACCCCCTATCAGCTACCAATCTAACTTTCTACTTCAGGTTTCTCATTCTGGGTGTTTAATAGAAATCAAACCAGCTAATAGGGAACTATCCCATTCTTCTGTCATTTCGCTTCTTTCACTGAGTTTAATGTCTGTAATGTTTATTCATGTTATAGGATGTAGCAGTACTCTACCCCTTTTCCTGGCTAGATACTTGACCATTGTATTAACACAGCACCCTTTGTTTACCCATTCATCAAGCAGTAGGTATTTGGGGTTTCCACCTTTTCTCTATTATAAATACTGTGCATACTCTGGTGCTAGTGGCTGCATCATTTTATAGCTACAGCTCCAGCAATAATGTAGCAGGTCCTGTACCTCGGTTCCTTTACACTCTTGCATGTGCCCCAGCACCTGTACACGCTAGACAAGTGCTCTACCCCGACCTAGATCCTCAGCATGCAACATGTACATTTCAATTTTTCTTTTTTTTCCCCATTATTTTACAGTGATTACATGTTGAAGTGACAAATTAAATGAACGTAAAATACTAGCAAAATTAATTTCACTTGCTTAGTTTTACATTTAAGGTAATTTATGAAGATATTTAAAATTCAGAATATGCAGCCAGACATGGTGGTACATTTCCTATAATCCTAGCACTCAGCAGGTAGAGGCAGAAGCATCTGTTCCAGGCCATCTTCATTTAAATTTGAGACCAGCCAAAGAGACACGAGATCCTGCCTTAAAAAATAGAACAATAACAACAAAAAACAAAAACAAAAACAAAAAAACCCAAAACAACCAAACGAACAAAAAGCAAAAACCCCACAAATTAACCCCCCAATCAGCATATAGTTGACTTTATATCTCTACTAAGTAGAGGTGGCATGCAGTTTTGTAGTATAGAGAATGCTTAAGATTCAAGCTTACTCTGAGTCACAACGGAGCCCACCCTACTTGTTAACCACCCACCTCTCGTGATAAAGGAGGCTGATTTTTCCCTCTACTTGGCTTCAAACTGAGGGTGAGAGTATAATGAGATGTTTGAAAGTCCCACCCTATGCAAAAAGCAAATCAGGCAAAGAATTTGTATGTGTGGCAAGTATGAGGCCCTCACACTGTCTCCCCACCCTCTCACAACCCTTTCCAGGAAAAGATCAAACATCACCATTTACAGCTTCTTCTTTTTTTTTTTTTTTTTGGTTTTTCGAGACCAAGTGCTGGGATTAAAGGTGTGCGCCACCAACACCCGGCTTCATTTACAGCTTCTTAACGAGTATTTAGTTTGGTGATCTGTAACATCTTGGGCATTTTTGTTGTCTATTTAATCTCAACGACCACAATGCAAGGTGGAGAGTGGGAGGAGGCAAAGGGGCATAAGGGACCTCACAGGGTGAAAAAGGTGACCTGGGTGTGATGGGCTTGCGGAGAGGAGGGGGGAGAAAGGGGGGGGGTGTCAAGAGGACCAATGGGCACTGAGTTCAGTGTGTGGTCCAGAGGGACATTCCCAGGCCCTCTCACTAAAACTGGGGAGCAGCAGTTATCTACAAAGATGGGGAGGGCAGGACTGGGGGACTGTCATCGTGTGCTGGGGAGTCAGCCCTTTGGGGGCCATCATGCCCTGGGGTACAGGGACATGGGGATCCTGTTCCTGTTGTTCTCTTTGGCTATCAGGGTTTTGCCTCCGGAATAGGCTTTTGAGGGCTGAGAAAAGCTACATTGTTTTCAGGCCTAGTATAAACACAAGCCCCCAGGACATCTTCCTGTTTACTGCTGCATGCCCCTTAAAACTCACAGTAGAGTACGGAGACCCAAGCAGCACATTCAGGAGTCCTTCCATTCTTACTGCACACCCGGCTGTCTTGGAGGCTGATTATAAACAGTCTGCTTTCTTTTAGGGCTTCCCTGGATCCAGAGGGGAAAAGGTCAGTCCTTGTTTCTCTTGACATCCCAGATCCTGGTCTGGGCACAGCTCTGGAGTTGGGGGTGGGTGGCATCCCAGATTTTGGTCTGGGCACAGCTCTGGAGTTGGGGGTGAGTGGAAGACAGGCCCAGCTCTCTCTTCAGATATCAACTGCAGCCATCATTCCTGGCTACTCCTCTGTCCTTCATCCTGTATGGGCCGAGAGAGAAGAGCAGGCCTCCTGAGGCAGGGCAATTCTGGTAAAAAGGACCTCCCAGTGAGGTTCCTGCTCCCCACAGGGAGTAGGGAAACAAAGGAGAACCAGGTAGGGAGTCATCCTCAGTCAGCATAGGGATGCAGAAAGAGAGGACTTAGCCTAACGCCAGGTTTCTATCACACAGCCTTCTCTTCTACCAAAATAAAACAAACACCAACAGGCACCTGCGGACACATGCCCTGTGAGATGAGAGGATCTGAGACCCAGGACTTTCTTTGTTTCCCTTTATTAACTAACATTAAGAGGTCTTAGGGGGTCTAACCAGAAAGCATGCCTTTACTGGGCAAGCTACCTATTATCTGAGCCTGGAGCTTTGCAAAAATGAGGGAGTTGGCCTAGGAGTTTATCAGTTTGACATGCTCCTATCCCTAACCACCCCCGACACACACAGAGTGCAGTGTTAGTGCATTGACCCTCTCTTTAGGTTTTCCCCTAGGGATCCAGAGGTGAAAGGGGTGACTTGGGTCCCAAAGGAGAAAAGGTAATGGCAAATCTGTACAAGTGATGTGCTGCAATAGAAGTGGGAGCTCCCCCACCTGTGGATTGAGGGAAAGCCATCATAAAAATGGCTGACCAAATCTATCCACAGCCAGTTCCAAGTGGCATTTCAAAACAGTCACAGTATTTGTTGCTCATTTCCTGGAATGCTGGGGCAGAAATGTAAGTATCTAGAAGTAGAGATGACAGACCTCAGGTCCTCCAAACAGCAAATGGAGCCTCCTTTTGGTCCTTCAGGCAGAAACACTGATTTTAACTAGAAATTAAAGTTTAAGTGGAAAGTTCCAGTTGAACTTTGAGATGGGGACCAAGTTGTCTTATCCACTCGGAGAGGGTAGCAGGGAGGTCTGAGGTCAACCTCCAGTTTAGTGGGAAAGGCTATTTCTACTCTCTCCATACACACACCATGGAGAGAGGTTCCTGCGGGGCATTTACCCACCAACCCCACAGTTTCCGAGAGTTTTCTTGAGTGAGAGCAGCAGGAAATGTTAAATAGAAGGATTTAGATTGTGGAGATAAACAGATAGAAAATACATGATAGCCTCGAGAGGTCCTGGAACCTATTCCAATGGACCCTGTCTCTGTCCTAGGGTATTTATAGAAATGCCAAGAGGTGGAGCAAAAGACCTCCCCCCCAGCACAGCCAAGTGCAGACCATTTCAGACACCTGCACTCAGGCCCATGGTCTAATCATCTTCTCTATATAGACCTGCTGGGTAAAGCCACCAGGAACCTGAAAATGGGCTCCCACAGATCCCCCTTTCTGAATATATAAAAAATATCTCATTATTAAGAGTTCACAGCAATCTCCATGGCTATTACACCTCCCAGTATGAGAGTAGAGGATGATAAAGATGGCATTTCTCTTTTGGATTAGGTCCAAGATGACTACAGCAGTCTTTAGCTGCATCAAGCCCTTTCTAAACCAAAAACTCTTACTGCAATTGCAAACTTAAAGGATCCCTTAGCTTCATCATTACCATTAACATAAATATTGCTATACATAGTTACAATTCTCTCAATCTTAGAACTTAAAGCAAACTCTTAAAAGAACCATTTAAATTAACATAAATGGTGCTATATATAGTTAAAATTTTTCTCAGTCTTACAACTTTAAGTCTTAATAGAACCATTTGAATTTTCTTGCTAACAGAACATAGGAAAAACTTCTGATGTTTTTACGTCAACTTAAATATTTCCTTAACTTCACAAAACCAGGGTGCATTAATATCAATAGGTTAACATAATTTCTGCAAACATACATTCAACCTTAATTCACTCATAATTCTTCCTTTTCTTTATAAACTTTTAAAACAAGACCTCGAACCTAGCTAGAAAAACCCAAACAGCCGGGTGGTGGTGGCACACGCCTTTAATCCCAGCACTCGGGAGGCAGAGCCAGGCAGATCTCTGTGAGTTCGAGGCCAGCTTGGGCTACCAAGTGAGTCCCAGGAAAGGCGCAAAGCTACACAGAGAAACCTTTTTCAAAAAAAAAAAAAAAAAAAAGAAAGAAAAAAAAAACTTACACAATTCCTACAAACCCATATTTAAAAGCAATATTCTCAATCTAACCATTAACACTTTGAAAATTTTTTAGCAAATCATCCAAAAACAGTTTCTTAATAAAACCCTTTACACTTTAAAGTAATCTCTTAGTATACCCACCTGCATTTTTACTAACAAAACATAACATTAATCCACTCAAATAAGAAAATATTTTTTAAATTAAGTAGACTAAGGAATATTACTTCTCCCCTTTCTTATTTTTTTAAAACAAAATTTCAAGCCTAGTTAGAAAACCCAAACTTTTCCATTTAAATAGTTCCAATTTGTAACACAAAGCCAGTTCCATAAGTAATTCCATTTTTACATAAACAGTTCCATAAAACAGTTCCATTTTAAACACAAAACAATTCATGAATCACCAGCATATATACATACACAAAACTTCATCTTGAGTCTAGGTAGAAACAAATTTCTTCATTTAAACAGTTCCATTTTTAACACAAATAATTCCAGAAAACAGTTCCGAAGTCATTACTGTAAGTAAATTCAAAATTGTCCCATTGCAGTGAAATCACTATTGTTCATTTCATTTCTTAAGTCCCAAAATTCAAATAAATTCTGGTGTCAGCCTTCCAAATATGAAGATATCCGTAACCAAAACCTTTTTGTTGTTTTATCTCATCTTTTTAAGTTGAAAGTTCAAAAAAGTAAATTCTGGTATCAGACTTCCACTTCCAAATATGAAGAGACGCTTTACAACCAAAACTTTTTGCAGTTAACAATTTTAGTTCAGACAAGTGTCTCTGCAACTTTCATTCTCAAGCCAGAGACCTTTTTAGTTACAGTAATATTTTAAACTGCACAGTTTTTGCTGTTAGCTCAGGTTTTTCTGAGTTGCGTTCGTTTTCCATGGATCTCAGCTGTATTTTCCATGAATTCTTTAACCATGCTGATGTTTCTGATAGATTTTTTGTTGTTGTTGTTTTGTTTTTTTGAGACAGGGTTTCTCTGTATAGCTTTGCACCTTTCCTGGATCTCACTCTGTAGACCAGGCTGGCCTCGAACTCACAAAGATCTGCCTGCCTCTGTCTCCCAAGTGCTGGGATTAAAGGCGTGTGCCACCACCACCCAGTATTTCTGATAGATTTTTATTAGCCCAAAATTTTCATCAAAACTGCTACTATTCAAAAGAGTCAAGAACATAGATGTTCTTTCATGAAACATAGCCTTCATTAGCTTACTCAGAGGAAAAGCATTTTCATGATTTAGTATTTTCACTTCATTAGCTTTAACCCCTGATATTATTATTTTATATTTATATAATCATATTATTATATGATTATAACTTTCAATCATATTATTATATGATTATAACATATTATTTTATGATATAAGTTTCAAGTGAAGCAACTCCACTTTGTAAGACAGCTAGATTTTCTAAAGTTTGTTCTCATCTATAAAGTCATTTCTTTTTGAATGCCTGTTTTCTTATCCCCTTATTAGATTTGCAAAGGAATCATTCATTGCAGGTTGTTTGTTCAAAAGGCAAAGAACTTTTTTAATCTCCTATAAGTTTCTTCATATCTAAAACAATGTTCAGTGTTCCCTTGTTCTAAAGATTTTAAAGTGGCTTTTTGTCTGATCTGAGTTCTCAAGAGGTAAGATTAAGCTTTCTAGCATTGCTTTGAGAAGAAACTTCATTCTGAGCTGAAAAAACAATTTTTGGACAGTATCGTCATCTTTAGCTGAAAAACTACTTTTCCCAGAATGCATTTCTCTATATCAGTCCTTTGTTGCAAGCTACCTTATGGACTTCATTTCTAATAGTTCTTTTTGGGTCTGAAAGTCAACTTCTAGCTCTCTTTTATCAGTCTTACTTTCAAAGTTCTTGCCCGGGAGGTTTGAACCAAGCTTTTTGCGTTTTCAACTACGGGAGGTCGGGAGACTTCTGCTCTCTTTTACCGGGCTTGCTTTCAAAGTGTCCCCCCCCCCCCCCCCCCCGCCCCAGGAGGTTTGAACCAAGTATTTTATGTTTTCAATTATGGGACATTGGGAGATTTCTGTTCTGAGCTGGCTTCAACAGATGTCTCTTCTTTATCAGACACTGGCCCCTGATCAGAACCACACCTGCCTTGTTAGCACACATTAAGGTGGGCATTCCTTTTACCAACTTCTCTCAGGGCTTGTGTTTGCCTTAGCCAGTCAGTGAAAAACAAAAGCATTTACAACAGAGCTTTTCCATCCTAGCTCCTTCAGAGAGATGTTCTCCTACTGATAGATCTTTATCTCATTTTGCTTGTTCCTTCCCCCCAGATGCAGAGCTTCAGATATCTCAGGCTGCAGCTCTGTTCCTCTGTAGCTGCCTCTGGAGGTAGGGCGCACCCCCCTCCAATCTGCCTCAAACTCTTAGCAGCTTTCATTTTCCTGGGAGGAATCTGTCCCTTTTCTGTTTCTTCTTCAGAGAGTCTTTCTTCCTGACAGTTCCCAATTTGGTCTCAGTTTATCCCCTCTGCCCCAGAAAGTTTCCGAATGCCACAGTGGCAGCTTTTCTGCTTCTGAAGGTAGGGGCTTTAGTCCCTCTCTATTTTCAGGGTCTGTGTGGTTTGCATACAGACTGAAAATCAAGCTTCTACTTTAACAAGGGAGGTTTTTGTTCCTCCTAAGCTCACATTAGGACAGGCGTTTTGCCTCCTCAGGCCTTTCACCTACCCCAGTCCCCCAGTGGGTTGTGTGTGTTTGTCTGTGCCTCACGGACAGAACTTATGCCAGAGGCAATCACCCCGTAGGGCTATATTCCCTCATCTCACCAACAGTCACTCGAAAGAAAGCTTTTTCCAGAAAGATGCTTTCTCTGATAGAAAAGAAAGCTTTACTCCTGGGTAGTTCTCTGTTCTGCCCTGGCTGGGCTGTTTCCCTGGACTCAGCAGATGCAGTTCAGCTTTATTGCTTTCCCAGAAAGGTCTTTTCTCTGATAGGAAAGCTTTTCTTAGAGAGATTTCTTTTTGCAGCTGTGGACACTGTGTAGCCCCACCTAACAACCCGGGACTTGCAGGAAAGTGGGGTACTGTGCCATTCCCGCCGGCTTTAACTTTGTTCATTAGACATTTCCCCCTGAGTCCTGCATCTTCCTGCCTCAGCTCTGCGCTCCAGGAACCTAGTATCCCCCAATGCACTTCAACTCCGACGGACGACATACTGCCTAGTTGCTTCTCAGTTGTTGGCTAGAAGCAAGGATGCAATGCTAACAGAGTTTGCATTGCTTCAGGGGATCTTTACTATAGGGCAATTAAGAACACCTTTTCATTCTGAAATGCTCACAAAACCCTCTGCTCAGCTGTAACTGAAAGGCTTGGCTTTTTGCTTTTCCCACATAAACAGTTTCCTGCTCTATTGGGCTCTTAATGGCTTTTCACCCGCACTCTCCCAAGTGTTTCCTCAGGGGATTCTGACCTTCTGTCTTTTACTAGCTTGAAGAGACAGAGGTTAGAAGAGAGGTTTTTGGGAACTCAAGCCCTGTCTCCCTCATTGCAGGGAGGATTTTTAAAGCTTAAAGAGGTTTTGCTATTCTAAGAGGTTTGTTGTTTTCCATTAGAGCGAATCACAGGTGATTCCCATAGTAATCTTAGGTGATTCTAATTTTTGTCTTTCTGAGAGAGAAAGTTAAAGACTTTAGTTTTTAAGTTTTTTAAGTTTGAGAAAGATTAAGGCTTTTTAGAGAGTTTTTTTTGAAGTTTTTCTTTATCCAAGAGAGAGAAAGATTTTTTTTTTCCAAGAGAGAAAGACCAAATTTCCCCAAAACTTCTGAACTTTAAACTTTTTGGCTTCTTATACCCATATTTTTGCATCATGGAGAAATCAATTTCTCCTGCGGCTTGGACTTAGTATTTCAACTGTCCCCAGGCCAAAAGCTTCCATAGGAATCTTTTTTCTGCTCGATAAGCTCAAAGAAGAGCTTTTTTTTTTAACTACCTATAAAGCTCAAAGAAATATTTTTTCCCCAGTTTGCATTCATAGCCCCCAAAGTTAGAAAATTGAAGAGTTTTTCTGTCTAGTTGACTAACATATCTTAATTTTTTTCTACATGATCTTACACGTCTAAGTTTTTCCTACACTTTATTAATACTGTAAGGATTCTGTCCTTAATTACGTCACCATCCTGCGACGGAGTCCCAGCCCAAAAAGCTGGTGGGCCCTCTGTGCGCCCCTCTTCTCTTTCTGCACTATCTCCTTCAGTCTGTCCTCTCTCTCCTTCTCTCTCCACCCCCAATAAAGCTCTAAAAAGGTAACCATGGCATGTGATTCTTCCGATCAGCACTCTCCTCCACCAGCATGGCTGCCACGGGTGGTGGCCAGCCACGAGCAGCGCGCCGTTTAACCAACATTGGTGCCGTGACTCGGATACACTACTGAGCACCGAGGACCTGCTGTGACCACTGCTGCCTGCTGCCTCCTCCCCCATCCAGCGAGACCGTGAGACCGCGAGCACGGGCACGTCCCTCGCCACCTCCGCTGGACCCCCACACAGCTACCGTTGCCGTCACTTTTCGCTCCTGACGAGGGAGTCAATGGTGTCTAGGGTTCAACGGTGGACTGACTGCAGTGCAGCCGCAGCCCTCACGATCCCTTGACGAAGAGGACTCGTGACTTGAGCTGATTCATAGATCTCTCTCCACTCTCAGGGATGCCTGAGATTGTAGTCTGATCCCTGTTTGTTATTTTAATTTTTTATTTTTCTCTCTGCTACAGCCATGGGACAAAGGGGCAGATCCATTTACCACCTACATTGGCGGATAGGGGCGGGCACCAGAAAACCTGGCCACATAACAGTAAACCTGGCCACATAACAGAGTCGCGGGAACTTCTGCCAGTGAACAGGCAAATAAGAGTTACTTTATTCCCAAGCTTTCTGCTAAAGCTCTGAACCCTTCTCCTTTCCCACTTCTGTGTCTGCCACGTGCAACCTTTTCTGTCTGACTTCCGCCGGCAGTGGGCGGGCTCAAATGGGCGGGCTCAAATGGGCGGGCTTGGGTGATGTCTATGACTCTCGCCCTAACTCACCTTAACTCCACCCACTCATTCTCAAACTGCCTTGAGAAGCACAGATGGGTCTGGAAGCGGCTAAGATCCATACAAATAAGTTTACAGTAGTCAAGATGGCTCTTAAGCCAAAAATCAGCTTATAGCCTCAGACAAGTCTTCCAAAAGGATCGGGTTATAGTCTGCCTACTGGCAGATCTTCCAAAAGTTGTCCTTAAGCCATCAATCATTGGGAAAAAAAATTTCAGGACATGGAATAAAATCCGTCTCTTGTTCCCCAGACCTCCCTGACTAAAACTTAAGCATCTGGAGAGCAAGGCTCCTGACCCCACAGGCAAGAGTCATCTGTGGCATTTAAGATGTGCCAGGGAAGAGATAAAAGCCCGAAAACAAAATTGTCAAGTGCTGGCACTCACTGACTCCCAAAAGCTGTTGGGTCCCTGTTTTAAGTGAGGAAAAAGGCCACGGGCTAGTGAATGCCCTGCCAGGCCATCAACAGCCTTGTTAAAAGTGCCACCTAGAAAGACAACCAGTCAGCTGACTGCCCCCAGGCACCAAGACACATGGGTACATCAAGCTAAGAACTCCAACAGACCTAGGCTTGGCTACAGACATGGCAGGGAACCCAGAACGCAGCAGGGAAGAGATCCGTTTCTTTCCTTTTGGACACCAGAGCCACTGACTCAGTCCTGGGAGTTTTGGGATGCCACCTCTCCTTTATTGTCGGGTACAGAGGACAGCCTTACTACCTCACCAGATTTAATTGCACTTTCAGAGTTACTTAATAAAAAAAGATTTCCACTTAAAATAGGAGCTCATTGCTTCACTCCAGATCCACTGCCTGTATTTCTCATGCACACACAGACAGGGCCCTGATCTTTGCCTTGTCCCTAATTCCAAAAATAAATTCTCATGCACCACAAGCTTTTCTCTTCCCAGTTCCCTGTTCCAACTCACTGTTCAGCCAATGATACAGGACCACCATAGAACCGGAATCCAGAGACCATCAAGTAAAAAACTATAACAGCTAAAAGGTATTTACACCCCCAGACTCAAAAGCGTCTGGGTGCTATAAAAAGACTTTAATATAGACATCTATTACTGTGAGATGCTTTTAACAATTAATTACCTGTCTCCTGGATGCCAAACTAGTAAAGGAAACAGGTGCTTTAAAATAATCTGTCTCTGATAAAGCTTAACATGTTTCAAAATCCATAGGGACAGGCTGAATCTACCTCAGATAAATGTCAACATAAAATAATAATGATTCTTTTCTCTCTCTAAGTTTTTTTCTGTGTCACCAGCATCTTGTCAAACAAAAAGTTCCCAGCCACAGCCAAGAGGGATACATGTCTCCAAAACAAACGGATGACAGATAGCATCCCACAACACCTGTCTACCTCGGAAAACTCCCCTTCTCCATTCCCCCAAGAGCCAACCGACGTCCAAAAGTCAGCTGGAAGCAGTTTTTGAGAGGAACGACGCCCTTATTCCCATCTACCTGCTTTTTTATAATAAGCGAAAGTCTGGGATGTGAGGATTCTGTCCTTATTACATCACCATCCTGCGATGGAGTCCCAGCCTAAAAAGCAGGTGGGCCCTCTGTGCACCCCCTTCTCTTTCCACTCTCTCCTTCCATCTGTGTTCTCTCTCTCTCCCCCTCTCCCAATAAAGCTCTAAAAAGGTAACCATGGCATGTGATTCTTCTAATCAGCACTCTCCTCTGCCAGCATGGCTGCCAAATACACTATACCTTATTCTTATTTTTCATATATAGAAATTGAGAAAGAGGTAGAAGATAGAAATCTTTATAGAGGAGATTTTTGCGCTGCAGCATTGGACATCCTTCCAGTCTGTTTTTCCTTTTCTCTTGAGGATAAAACCCTTACCCTTATTAATATATGTATATATACCATTACAACACTGGACGTGTCCCTTTTTCCACTGGCAGGACCTAACTCAACACTTTCGCCAAAAATTCTGTGTAAAACTATTATTTTCCTTTGTCTTTAGTCCCTGTTCATTTATCTTTAGTCACTGTTCATGA
>CABHPP010111457.1:0-41250 GCA_902168425.1 Peromyscus attwateri | reverse complement strand
GAGGTTAGGCAGCCCTCATCACGCTCTCTTCCTTTGAGTCCCTCCTGCCATGCATTTTGTCACAGTAAGGGACATAGTCACAGGTCCTGACAGCGAGTCCTTGTGTAGCCCGCAGCACCCAGGTCCTGCCTAGCCTGCTTCCCACAGCACCTGGCCCTGTACCCTCGCTGGCTTCTGGGAGAATCCTAAGACCCAGTTTGCTTCCGTGGAGGCTGTTCCTAAAATGTCACATCTCCTCTAGACAGAAGTGACCCTTGAAGAGCCTACAGCATCCTCGGACACATCAATACAGTCCATACTTCCGTAAGAGAGACACAGAGCCCTGGAGAGGAGCAGGGGCTTGCTCAAGCTCACCAGCAAGGGCCGGTGGAAGCTGACCCTGAGCTCTTCCCTCCTCAACACATACTTCCTCCACCTTCTCCCCTGAAAGACCAGACAGATGGGTGTTTAAGGGATATACCCAGGATGGGAAATTCATGCCCGAGGAAATCCGCGAGGAAGGCCAAATGGTGTCCTGAGTCCACAGAGCAGTGGGAATTTCACAAAGCCATAGATAGTGGTGGCCATGGATCAGGAGACTGTGCCTTGTAGGATAAAAGACAAACAGTTGAGAAGAGTCTGCCTCTAGGAGCCTGGGTCCAGCTCCCACAACTGCACTTGACAGATACAGGTGCGGTTTAAACGAGAACACCTCCCCCATAGGCTCCTAAGTTTGAATTCTTGGTCCTTGGTGGAACTGTTTGGGAAGGTTTGGGAGGTGTGGCCTTGATAAAGGAGGTGTGTCACTAGAGGTGGCCTTGAGGTTTCCAAAGACTTGTGCCATCCCCAGTATCTCTCTCTGCCTCCTACTTGTGGATCAAGTTGTGAGCTCTCAGCTGTTCCTATCCCCATGCCTCTGCTCTGCCATCATGGACTCGAACCCTCTGAAGCTATAAACCCAATTAAACACTTGCCTTGGTCATAGTGTTTATCACAGCAATAGAAAAGTGAGTAAGGTACCAGGTGAGGCCCTGCGAGTTCCAGCTACAGCCATCGGGAGTTCAGGGTGGCTGGAGCTTGAAGCATCTGGTCACATCACATCCCCCATCAAGAGCAGAGATCAGTGAGTTAATGTGGGCATGCTGGAGCTCAGCTGCCTCTCTCTCCATTTACAGGGCCCAGATCCTTCCCACAACGAAGATGGGTCTTTCCATTTCAATTAACGTAATCAAGATGTGAGAGCCTGCTTGTGAGGAAACTGAGCTTCCTGAAAGTAGCTGTGTGTGTGGGCCATCTTCGAATGGGTCCCCAGCCCCAGTCAGGCCTTGAGACTAACCCTAAACACCTTAATAGCATTTTACTACGAACGCATCAGAGACCCTAAGCCACCACCATTGATCTAGACCACTTCCAATCTCCAAACTTGGTCTGTGTGGTATCATATCTTTTTTTTTTCTTTTAATGATTTTTGGTTGATGTGAGATCCTAATTAATCTTATTAAATAAAAACCCAGAGTCAAATATTAGGGTGAAAGCTGAGAGATCAGAGAAGCAGAGCAGCAGCCACCAGAGAATTCTTACCTGTAGGAATCCTCAGACCAAATGGGTGTGTGTGTTGGCAAGGGGTGGGGGTGGGGGGGAGAGATTCTGTCTCCACCTCCCATGTGCTGGAATCAAAGGCATGAACCTCCCAAGTGCTGGGGTTAAAGATGTGCACCACCACCGCAAGGCTCTGTTTCTCTTTTAGACTGGTTCAATCTCATGTAGCCCAGGGTGGCCTTGAACTCTTGATCTTCCTGCTTCCTTCTCCCAAGTGCTGAGATTAGAGGTGTGTGCCACCGCTGCCTGGCCTCTATGGTTAACTAGTGGCTAGCTCTGTCCTCTGATCTCCAAGCAAGCTTTATTTGTCAGAATACAAACAAAATATCATACAACATTGGTTTTTCTAGACAGGATTTCTCTGTGTAGTTTTGGTGCCCGTCTTGGATCTCGATCTTTAGAATAGGCTGGCCTCGAACTCACAGAGATCCGCCTGCCTCAGCCTCCCAAGTGCTGGGATTAAAGGCATGCACCACCACCGCCCGGCTGCAGTCACTTCATTTTGAGGCAGGATAGACACACAAAGAAAAGTAAAGGACCACAGGAGGGAAAGACACCCCTTACTTCACATTGATTCCATAACAATCACCATTTGCTATGAAGGCTGCTTGTGTACACATGATGTTCCTTTTATGTAGAGATACTTAAAAGTAGAATGTGAAAATGTGGGGCTGGAGAGATGGTTCAGCCAGCAGTAAAGAGCACTGGCTGCTCTTCTATAAGACCCAGGTTCAATTCCCAACACCCACATGGCAGCTCACAACTGCCTGTAATTCCAGTTCCAGGAGATCCGACACTCTTTAAGCATGCACATGGTGCATAGACATACACGTAGGGAAAAACCCCACGTACATTCAAAAAAGCTGTTAAAATGGCAATGAACCCTGTGTAATGCCTAAGCATCTATGGCCTGACTGCCTTTCCAGATGGAAACCTGAAATATTCTAGGAATCTCGACACCATAAACTCGGGGTACAATGAAAACATGTCTTAACTTCCTTGCCCAACCCTGTGACCTATGATAACACCTAAATCATCATCCTTCTCAGACAGAGTACTTCGGAACCTGCCCTGTCATCTTTAAGGCTCTTACCAAACCTCTAAGACTTCATAAGCCGCCCCAGATCATGTATACTCAGCCACTGGAAGCCCCCACGGCACTCTTGGTGCGTTCTATCACTTTCCCAACACCTTTTTCTATCTCCCTCTCTCTCCTCTCTCTCAACTCTGTGGTTAGATCTATGTTAAAATCTTTTCTTGGGGGCTGGAGAGATGGTTCAGTGGTTAGAGCACTGGCTGTTCTTCCAGAGAACCTGGGTTCAATTCTCAGCAACCACATGGTGGCCCACAACCATCTGTAATGAGATCTGGTGCCCTCTTCTGCACCAGAACAAAAAAACTGAGGATACTATAGGCAGCCTGTGAGACTGTCCCTGGCCTCGGTGGCCTCTGAAGAGCTGGCAGCCGATTTCTCACACACCCACAAATAGCCATTAGCACCCCAGACTCTGGGCCCTGTGTCCCTCTCTCTGCTGACTTCACCCTCCGGGTGTCCTTCCTCAGCACGCCATCCTGGGAAGGGTGTGGAACCCTCCAGCAGCCCCTGCAGAAGTCAGAGGCACTCCTCTCTCCACACAGCCCTCCTGGGGCCTCTGCAAATCACAGGTTCTGTTGTCCGCAGAGTCCAATCCTGTGACTTAGGGAAAGAGGTGCCTTGCTGGGTGTAAGCCACCAGAGCCCACGCTGAACCTGGGCTGCCGTCTCTCAATTTCATGAGACTCCCATAGAGTCAAATATATGGCTATGAGTGAGATGAGGCAGATGTCAGCAAGCATATGACAGCCATGTGTGGTAGAGATGGCAGAACTGCGACAAGATGCTTCCTGCCACCTAATGTGGCAGGAACCAGGGCTTAGAGGGAGAGGTGGCCTCTGGATTTGATAGACGGAACCCAAATCTGCTCAGTGAACCCCTCAACAAGTAATGAGTTCCCCCAGCACGGAGGTATGGACTGAAGAGGACTGGGAGAGCTGAGGACAACGTCGAATTCTAAGAGCTCAGGGTGGGCCGAGGCGGCAAGAATTCAAGAGCCAGTTCACCTGGAAGCCCATGGAGACCTTCTGAGCAGTGGAGGCTTCCTGCTTCCAGGGCAAAGACAGGGGGTGAGGGTGCAGGGAAACGGAGAAGAGCTGTGTGTGTGTGTGTGTGTGTGTGTGTGTGTGTGTGTGTGTGTACCCATGCTTGTGTACATGGGTGGGTGGGTGCAACCTCATCATTTGAGAGGGAGGGATTGAGTTCAAGGTCATTCTTGGCTGCACAGCAAGCTCAGGGTTAGCCTGGGCTACAGAAGTTTAGAATAACACTAAAAAGGAAAGCTAATGGAGTACAGGAGGTTTAGGACCAACTGCTCCCCCTGTGATCAAGCAGGGGCTAGGCGCCACCCAGTGGACGAATCTGAGAGAGCAGCTGAGACCAGGAAACGTTTGAAAAGCATCTGCATCTGTCAGAATTTTGGTTTTTGCTTTGTTGAAATTTGCCATTTAATAATGGAATACTTTTTTTTTGAGACAGGATCTCACCCATATTGCTTCGGCTGGCCTGGAACTTGCTATATAGATCAGGCTGGCCTCCCATTCCCACTGGGCTGGAATACATTTTCAGTAATGGCCTTAATATACAGTGTGCATGTCTCACCTTGTGGCTTATGCTAACAACTTATTATCTGCTGTCTAATTTCTGTTTTTCACTATGAAAATTAAGCTAAATAAAAATGCAAATTTCTGTGTCCAAATGGGTCAAGAAGTTTAAAGAACACTGGAAACAACAATGCCCTTGGCCCGAGATCTGCTACCATCACAGGGACCGGTGGTGATGGTTCCAGATGAGAGGAGACCCTTGAAGATGAGCACAGCAGAAGATGGCCACTGGACGTTGACAGCGATCAAGGGAGAGCAATCATTTGCCACAGGAGCAGTTGCTGAGCAAGCTCAGCATGGAGTTTCTCATTTAGCATTTGGAGCAAACAGGACAGGTGAAAACCTTCGTAAGTGCGTGCTTTGTGAGCTGATTAGAAATCTAAAAATTGTCCTTTAGAACTGCCAATCTCGGGGCTGGAGAGATGGCTCAGAGGTTAAGAGCACTGGCAGCTCTTCCAGAGGTCCTGAGTTTAATTCTCAGCAACCACATGGTGGCCCACAACCATCTGTAATGAGATCTGGTGCCCTCTTCTGGCCGGCAGGCGTACACGCAGGCAGAACATTGTATACATAATAAATAAATAAATCTTAAAAACAAAACAACAACAACAAAAAAAACCCTGCCAATCTCAACAGGCCATGGTGGTGCACACCTTTAATCCCAGCACTTGAGAGGCAGAGGCAGGTGGATCTCTGTGAGTTCAAGGCCAGCCTGGTCTACAAATCGAGGTTCAGGACAGCCAAGGCTGTTACACAGAAAAACCCTGTCTCAGAAAAACAACGAACAACACACACACACACACACACACACTAACAAATAATGTTTTAAACTGTAAAGAAAGTAGATGGTATATGACAAGCAGCAATGAGCAGCTTACTGCTTGCCGAGAGGCTCCAAAGTACTTCCCAAAGCCAAACTTGCACCAAAAAATGTTGCAGGCACTGTTTGGAGTCTGCTGTCATTCTTCCGGGAAGTATGCTCCACGAGACCCGCTGCACCCGGCAATGATGCCACTGAACAACAGGAAGGACCCAGTTCTCCACATCAATTGTTATGCAGCCAATGCTAAAGTTGATCCAATTGGTCTTTTTTTTTTTTTTTGGTTTTTTGAGACAGGGCTTCTCTGTGTAGCCCTGGCTGTCCTGGAACTCGCTCTGTAGACCAGGCTGGCCTGGAACTCACAGAGATCTGCCTGGCTCTGCCTCCTGAGCACCGGGATTAAAGGCGTACACCACCACCGCCCAGCTCCCTTGAAATTTATTACAATGTAAAACTCGTAGTTCTAACTGCAGTTCCTCTTGTGCCAACCTACTAGAAGCAGAAGAGCACAAGGCAGGTCCCGGACTGACTGGGGAAATCTGCCTCAGCAGTCAAAACTGCCTCATGAACAGCACTACACAGAATGAAACCTAAAGGTCTTCTGTTCTGGCCTGGTGCTTGCTTTGCAGCCCGGGTTGGCTTTGAACACACAGAGATCTATTGCCTCTGCCTCCTAAGTGCTGGTATCATAGGTATGAGCCTGGTTTTTTCACACACACACCACACAACTTTATTTTTTTGGAGGGGGAGGTTCAAGACAGGGTGTCTCTGTGTAGCCCTGGCTGTCCTGAACTGTAGACTAGGCCTGACCTACAACTTGGAGATGCACCTGTTCCCTCCTGAGTGCTGGGATTACAGGGATGTGCCACCACTCCTGGATAACTTTTATATTTTGATACAGGTTCTTGTTAAGTAGGCCAGGCTGCTTCCAAGCTGGTAATCCTCCTGCTTCTGTGTGCAAATCCATCGTAAATGACATCAGTTTACAAGTCTCACCGAGACATTCTCATCCTTTTGTATGCTGTACTTTGCCCCAGGTCCACCCCCACCAACCCCTCCATTTCCATATTTTGCCTCTCAACTATTTTTTCATTATCCACAGCACCACATGGTTTGCTAGGTGTGGGATGGCAAGTCCCGAAGTTACCAGTATCTAATATTTGACAAACACTATCAAACCTTTAATGACAGTGCGTGCACAGCCTTTTAAATATGCCAACCCATCCCGGCCCAGTTAGTAGCCATGGAATCTGAGACACTAGCTACGCCCCACTGCTCCGTGCTACCCCATCCCACAACAGCTGCTGACCTCACCCCTGCGCATCTGAGCCTTACCCGGGCAGGTCCTGCCCACTGAATCCTTACAGAGCCCTATGAGGTGACCATCATGGCTACCATTTTATAGAAAGTTTTTTTTTTCTTCTTTCTTTTTTTCCGAAGCTGGGGACTGAACCCAGGGCCTTGTGCTTGCTAGGCAAGCGCTCTACCACTGAGCTAAATCCCCAACCCCAGAAAGTTGTTTTGTAATGGCTCTAAGAACCACGTTGGCAGGAAGACTGTAACTGCATTTTGTGTGGTCTAAGTGTACCCTGGAACACCTATGGAGAGGCCAGATGTTGGGTCTCTTCCTCAGTCTCTTGCCACAGCTGTATTCTTTGAGACAAGATCTCACAATGAACCTACAGCTCACCAATTGACTGGCCTCACTGGCCAGAAATTCTGTTGGTCTTATCTCCCAGTACTGGGGTTTCCAGCACATGCTGCCATGCTTATAGCTGTATGGGGGTGCTGGGGATTTGAACTCAGGTCTTCACACTTGCTCATCACCTGCTCTGCTGTCTCCTCAGCCTCACCTCCACTTTTTAACTTTGCATAGTTCAAGCAGATTTCCCTTGATGTTTAACAAACTCTTGTTGTACTTTTAAAAAAAAATTTTATATGTAGGGTATTCAGTTCATCTATATCCCTCCCTCAGATTCTGACACCCAGCAATCATGCAAATGAAATGTATACTATTCCTGTAATTCTAAGCAGTTGGGAGACCAAGGCCTACATAAAAATAGGAGGTGGAGATGGATAGTGATGCAGCTGTTTAGTGTTTCACAGCATGCACGAGGCCCTTAGACCGTCAGCACAGGAAAAGTGGACACATCTGTCAGCACTTAGAAACTGAAGGTAAGAGCCTCCTGAACTCATCATCAGCCTGGGATATCTCAAAAAGGGAGAACACCTTCAATTCTTCCAGCACTCAAAAGGCAGAAGGAGGTGGATCTGTTTTAAGTTCAAGTCCAGATTGATCTACAAGAGAGTTCTAGGTCAGCCAGGGCTACAGTGAGACCCTGTCTGGAGACCCTCACTGGACTCAGGTCAAGAGCATACCGCTCTTGCAGAGGAACTTCAGTTCCCAGCACCCACATTGGAAAGGTCACAGTGCCTTGGGTCTAGCTTCACAGGATCCATTCCATGCCCTCTTATAGCCTCCTTGGGTCACACATACACATAATTAAAAATAAGATAGGACCCTAGCTTACTTCTGTGTTGTGATACAAGACCAAAAACAAGTTCTTGGGAGGAAAATGGTTTATTTTGTCTTACAGAAACCAGAGCAGGAACTTAGGGAAGAAACCTTGAAGGAATGTTTCTAACAGGCTTGCTCAGCTAGCTTTCACTTTTCAAACTTAAGAAAATAAAAAAAATTACGTGCCTCTGCCTCCCAAGTGCTGGGATTAAAAAGGCATGTGCCACCACATCCACTTCTCGGCTGGTTTTCTTTCTTTCTCTGTGTAGCTTTGGAGCCTGTCCTGGATCTCGCTCTGTAGATCAGACTGGCCTCGAACTCAGAGAGATCCGCCTGGCTCTGCCTCCCGAGTGCTGGGATTAAAGGCGGTGCGCCACCACTGCCCAGCTCAGCTGGCTTTCTTTAACAACCCAAGCCTGCATTGGGCTGAGCTTTCCAACAATTAGTAACTGAAAATATGGCTCACAGACATTGCCACAGGCCAACTTGATGAAGGCAATTATTCAGCTAAGGTTTCCTCTTTCCAGGCAATTCCTAAGACTGTGTCAAGTTGAGAGCTGAAACTATAACACGTGATCCCTTGTCCATGTTGGCATATGAACAGGTCACTTTAAATTTTTAAAATTTTATTTATATTTTTTATGTATGAATGCTCTGCATGTATACCTGCATGCCAGAGGAGGACACAGATCCCAATTGTGAGCCACCATGTGGTTGCTGGGAATTAAACTCAGGACCTCAGCAAGTGTCTTGACTGCTGAGCTGTCTCTCCTGAAGCCCTGAACCCATCACTTTAAACCCCAACTTTTCTTTTGTCCCCAAGATCTCATGTTAACCTGAACTTGATTCTTCAGCACACACTTTCCAAGCACTGGAAGTGAACCTGGGGCGTCGTGCATGTTAAACACACTTTGAATGCCCAGCCCTCCTTAATAAAAAAAAAAAAAAAAAGCTTTAAAAATGAACAAAAAATGCTCTAATTTGACAATCTCGTACGTGTAAAAAAAAAAATCTTCATTATACCCACTCTAGTCCCCTTCCCACCTCATTTCTTTATTACTTTTTAATCGAGGCCCATTAGTGCTGCCTGCTGAAATGCTGGCTCATCTTGCTGGCTACAGTGAGTTCAAGAATGCAACAGTAAGACCATCTCAAAGGAAACTAGAGACAAGGCTCAGAAAGAGGCCCCTCCTGCCGTTTCCTGAGTGCTGGGGTCATAGCTGTGTGCTAACACACCCAGCTCCATCCTTGAGACAGTGTCATGAAGCCTGGGCTAGCCTCTAAACAACCTGACCTCACTGTGTAGCCCAAGACTGCTGTTTGTCCGGTTTCAGCTGGGTAATATGGAGTCACTGCTAAGAGCAGCTAAAGGGAAGAAGACTGAAAACTCATGAGTTGCAGGAGTCGTCATAAATGCTCCAAATGAAGGGCTGAAATCCTCCACGGGCGTTCACTGCTTGTTCACACTGGGAGTCAACCTCCAGCAGTTGAACACTGCTTCTCCCGTGTCCTCCAAGTTTCCTTTCCACGTTAACACACGGGAGAACCTGGGCAGTTAGTTCTGCACTTGTGGGACTCCACTCTTCCCGGGTATGGAGTCCTGCAGGGCGGTCTTCCTTTAGTACCTTCTTCCTTGGTAGCCCCCCACCCCCACCCCCACTGTAGAACCAGCCCATCACTACCAAGGTCTTAACTGTTTGTCTTTTGGATAAAAGCCAAAAATAACAAAAACCCTTAAGTTATCTTGAAATAAGACGGTGTGCATTTTGTGTTTCTGTTTCAACTGTCAGAAATTACTATCAAATTTACCCATGGGTCCAAATACTCAGCTCAGACTCCTGGTGCCCAAGTTCAAACCTTCACACACACAGGCTGCTCCAAGTTCCCTTCTGGGGTGTGCCAGGCTCCCTTCACACTCCAGTGCAATGATACTGTGCTCTCCACTTCAACTGGATTCTGCTTTTGCTGGTGAATTTGCCTCGCCTGCTTTTCTTGTTCAGAGAACTCCCCACAATTTCCCTCCTAGCACTCTCTGCAGTTAATTATTAAAATAAAAAGGGAAAGTGCTGTTCCATCATTTTATTTTCCCTGAATATCCAGCTCTACCAAGAAGTTAGAGTTGTTTCGTAGTACCCAGGAAAGTGAATAAAAGTAAGTGGCAACGTTCTTAAATTTAGAAATTTATTCTGTTTAATCCACAAGCTTTATATAGCTTTAGTTAAAAAATAAAATAAAATAAAACAAGTGAAACCAAGACACTATGTCCAAGTCCAGGCCCTCCCAGCCTGCCAATGCAAGAGCTCTTCAGTTGTGTGTGTACCAATTCGAAGAGTAGGGAAAAAAAATATGGATGGGAGCCACGAGGTTTCATAAAACAAATTTATCTAACTGAAGGGTCCTTGCTGGGTCAGATAAACTGCCTTTACAAGAGAGAGAGAGAGAGAGAAAAAAAAAAAAAAAAAAGGGAGGGGGAGAAGGAAAACAAACCAACCCAAAGAGGACAAAATCCCAGAGTTCTAAATCAACGTGTGAGCCTGTCACGCACAGACAGACTCTTCGGCAGCCGTGAGCAGTACCGCCCTGCTCTCTAGAGCTGGAACCCCCAGGTGTCAGCAGAGACGCCACAGGAACAGGAGTGTTGGCGACATTAAAACACTCACTCAGCCCTTTGTCCTTCAACAGTGGTCTCACTCTGGGCAAGTTTACGAACCTATCCAAGGCTGAAAGCATAATTTACATGGGTGCTCAAATTTAAGAGAAAGAAGAAGAAGAAGAAGAAAAAAAAAAAAAAAGGTGGGGGGGAGGGAAAAAACCAAACTAACTCTGGGGAGAGGCAAGGGCATTTAAAGGAACCACGAAAATGTCAACAATATTTAAACGCCCTTAAAAAAAGTTTTTTGTTTTTTTTTTTTGGCTTAAAGTATTTCACTCTAAATGTCAATGGAAGAATGTCACTAATACACCGTGGACGCCTTTGTAATGTAAATCCATGCCCCTTTTTTTTAAAACATGGTGAACTTCAACCTAGCAATTATTACAACAAATGTTATAGTCTAAAGCTCAAACACATTTTAGCAATTTTGAAATTGAATTGAGTACAAACCAAATCAAATTTACAACGTAACAAACATGTCCACCTAGGACTGTGGGGACACTTGAGCCTTCCGCATGGACCGCAGGGCCTTCTCCCTCAGGTGCCTTTCTAGGTCATCAAGGTTGTCCTCAGCTTCACTTTCAGTCTCCTGGAGACAAAGCACACGGGGCAGAGGGTAAGTCTGAGACACAGCGGGACAGGCCGAGTCCAGACCAGAACCAACTGCAGCAACAACACGAGACCCACCCACCTGAAACCATGCCTTCTCAGACAGTCTCTTTGTCCCTGGGCTTGTTTACAACTTGTTAAGGAGCTAAGAATGACCCTGAGCTTCTGATCAACCTCCCAAGTGCTGGGATTACAAGCACCATACTACCACACCCAGTTTATCTGGTGCCAGGGGAGTCACATCCAGGGCCTTGAGCATGTTAGGCAAGCCTCCCACAAACTGAGTTACATCCCTATGCTTGCTATGCAAGTACAAGAACCCGAGTTAACAGGCAGCAGTGTACTGGCAACTCCAACTGCTGAGGACGTGGTCTAGGTGTGGTCCAGTCTATCTGAAATAGTGAACTCCAGGCTAGACAGCTTGGAACTTGCCACCAACCCTGATGACCTGTGTTCAATCCTAAGGACTCCAGATGGTGGAAGGCTAGAATTAACCCTGCAAATTGTCCTGACACAGGTAAAGTGCAACAAAAATATGAATGAATGAGGGAAGGAAGGAAGGAAGCAAGGAAGACACTAATGGCTTCTACATGCACACTGATAGGTGAGCACACACACAAAACCCACCATTATCAGTTACTTGGGAGGCCCCCCACTTTTTTCCATTATGTGAATTTTTTTGGTTGCATTTAGTGAGTGTCTAGGGGTGTGGCTCAGTGGTAGCACCCATGCCTAACACACAACAAAAAGCCCTGTGTTCTTGTCCCCAGCACTGCTGGGAAAGTAGTTTTAAAAAATTCAAAGCATTCCAGCATTAAGCTTTTGGGAAGCCATTTGTCCTCCTGTCCTTGGTCCTGGTGGGTGAACAGGACGTCTTAGCACATGAGCAACAGATGACAGAGGCACGTGAATACCTTCCTGGGCTCGGGTGCTGCCGCAGGCTCTTCCTGTGCTGATGTGGTGGTGGCAGCAGAAACAGCTGCAGGGGTTGCAGGAGCTGCAGTGGCCACAGCCACAGCCTTCTCCTTCTTGTGTTTTTTGTGCTTCTTGTGTTTCTTATCCTTTTTGTGTTTCTTGTCCTTCTTCTTCTTCTTCTTTTTTCCACCTCCTTCTTGATCAGAATTCTAGAAACCCAGAAAGACACAGTGAGGTAATCGATCTGATTACAATCCTGTTTTATATCCTCGAGGAACTCTTAAATACATGTTTCACAGAAGTGTAAAGACAATTGCCCCTAATGAAGGCATTCTCAGGAGGTGAAGCGCACACCGCCGGCCTGTCCACGAACCAGCAGGAAAGAGCCTCGACACTGACTCACTGGTACAGTTTCCCTACTAACTCTAAGCCAGGTTTCCAACTTCAGGATGTGAATGGGGTGCCAACAGCTGGAGTTATGGGCCAACCATGAGCTGCCTTCCAGCTCCTGACCTGAGCATTAAATGAGGGGCAATTTTAGAAACCTCTGACAATGCTTGGCTAACACATAGCAGGATTTCAGTATGTGGTGCCGGCTGAGTCCAAAAAAATGCCAGGACAAATTCTGAACTACACCTATTTTAAAGTGGGAGTGGTCTACTTTACTCTGCTGCAGAGATGTTCCATGTATAGGAGTTGGTCCTCTCCTACCACGTGGGTCCTAGGGATTGAACTCAGGCTTTCAGGCTTGGAAGCAGGTACTTGTACCCACCGAGCCATCTTCCTTATTAGCCCAGATGTTCTATTTACAACAGGGCTTCATCTTCATAAGCCCTCTAAGTCAAATCTATCTTTACATCGCTTAACACCATAGCTTAGTCAAACTGCCTTCAGCATGCACACTGGCCTACAGCTAGGCAGTCATCTAACACAAAGCTGACTGTGAGAATGTTGAATGACTCATGCACTTCGTTGAATATCAGTAAATAACAGTGCTTTTTGCTACTCACTAACCTAGAAAAGAGGATCAAAATCTAAATTCAAAGTATGGTTTCTATTGAACAAAAATCACTTTCATACCACAGAATCAAAGATTATTTAACTGAATCAGCATACAACAGAAGACTGTCTTTACACTAAATTTATGTATGAATTCAACTAACTTCTAACTTAATTGTTTTTGAGAAAGGTCTCACTGTGTACCACAGGCTGGCCTTCAACTCCTGATCCTGCTGTGTCCATCAAGTGCTGGAACTATAAGCTCCCACTATTATCCCCAGTCGATTAATTATAAAGATGCCCAAAACAGGGCACATACACACCCTGGCAGGGGACGGGCTTGGTGTTGGGCTTTTAGCCTTTTTGACTGGTACTGCGGGCGACCAGTTTGTGGAGGGCGACTGAGACTGGACAGGAGACGGAGGTGCTGGAGGCTTTTTAGCTGCTGGCTCAGGAGATCCAGAGACAGACCGGGAAGAGGAAACCCTTCTTACGGACTGAGGGCTCGGTGAGGCAGCCCTAGACAGAGGAAAAACAAAACAAAACAGCACAGCATTGAGGACAGAGGCTCACACTTGCTTTTATGTCACCCAAGTCTCTTCCGGGGTCACTCATGCCCACAACTCTCTACCATTGTACTGATGATGCATCCCACAGGACACTAGTGATTGACAGTTTCTTAGCTTCCCGAAGCCTCTGTATCAGTAGTAAATGCTTTTCAGGGGCTGGAGAGACGGCTCAGTGGTTATGAGCACTGGCTGTTCTTCCAGAGAACCAGGGTTCATTTCCTAGCACCCACACGGCTCACAATTAACTGCAACTACCTTTTCAGGGATCTGACACCTGCTTCTGGCCTCTGTGACACTGCCCATCAGCAGTGTACAGACACATACAGACAAAACACCCACTGACAAAAAATAATAAAAAGAAAAGAGGCTGTTTCATCTCAGACTCAGAAGTGTATCTCTAAAATACCGATGTTAAGAACCAAGTAAAGCCCTCTAGCATTTATGCTACAAGGAGCTAGGTTCAAAGTGGAAAAACATGAACAATACCTAAAGTTTGATTATATTATTATTTTGGTTTTTGAGACGGTTTCTCTGTGTAGTCTTGGCTGTCCTGGAACTCACTCTGTAGACCAAGCTGGCCTTGAGCTCACAGAGATCTGCCTGCCTCTGCTGGGATTAAAGGTGTATACCACCACTGCCCAGCTTTCTTATTTTTATAAGTGCTCAATAGGGAAAGGATTCTACATGTTACAGAACTATGTACTCCTAACAAAAAAGCATTAAATATTTTTACTTTTTAATCTTCTTAGGCTCCGGAGTCCTGGAGACTCTCCTAATAGGCCTAGTACTTGGAGATGGGGACTGCCTTCCTTGGGGTGATGCTGATGCTCCTCTTCGAACAGGGGGAGGACTTGAGGTCTGAGGAGCTCGAGGACGTGGTGAGGGCGAATGCCGTTTGTTTGGTTGTGGTGACCGGGCCTCTCGGGTGGAGCGGCCTGGGGAAGCCCCTTTCCTATGCTTTGAAGATAAGGAGGGCGAACGTCTCTTGGTGACTGGGGGGCTTCTCTGTTTGGGAGGTGGAGAGTGGGAGACCCGGCGCTTTGGTGGTGGAGATGGTGATGCCCTTCGCTTGGGCTGGGGTGGGGGCGAGGCGGTTCTCCTCTTTGGAGGCGGGGAAGGAGAGTATCTCCTCTGGATGGGAGGAGAGTATCTTCTTGGAGAAGGTGAGCGGCGGCGTGGGGGAGGAGAAGGAGTCCTAGAAAAAACACACCATTAAGCTGAAACCAACAGAATCCAGAAATCAAAACCCATTTATTATTATTTGGGTGTGTTCATGCCCACACATTCTGCCTGAGTGCAAGTGAGTGGCATGCTGAGGTCAGAGAAATCAATTCTCTCCATCCACCTTTATATGGAATTTGGGATCAAACTTGGTCAGTACACCAGTGTGGCAAGTACTTGCACTCACTCAGCAGCCCTGCTAGCCAACCCAGAACTATGAAAATTAAATAAACACAAAGTAACCAGTTATAAATATTCTGTAGCTAGCACTATGCCAAGGGATATATTTCAAAGTAAGATGTCCACCACTATACTTGTCAAGAGGGTACCATGCTGTGTTGAATGGAGAAATTTGCAATTTTCAGAAACAATTTAAATTCACCAGCTCATAGACTTTATATATGGAATCAATTCACTGTTTCATGATAAGAGAACCTCACACTGCTTTGTGGTACCGTGAGCATCAGCTGTTGCCAGGTGATAATAGTCGACAACGGCCAATTGAGAAAGTCTGCTTTACTGAGTTCTATGTGGCAGGGGCTGGAGATGTGGCTCAGCTCCTGGTGCCCAGAACCCGCCCAGTAGCTCACCAAGGTTCCTAACACAAATTCAAAGGGATCCACTGCCATTTTCTGGCTTTTACAGGCACAAGGTACACACAATGCACATATACACACTCAGACAAAATACGCACACACCAAAATAAAGAAATAGTTTACGTGATGATGTGCTGGCTCCTCTGACCTAGCATCCTAGTTCACTGACTAAGCTCCCAACACAGACTCCAGTCTTCTTCAAAGGACCACTTTTTAGTGCAAGTTCACAGCCAGACAAAGATATCTCTGAAAGTTCTACCTGGCTTTTCTCTTAAAAGTGAGGAAGTCCTGTTATGTTACCTAGGTATTAAGACTTAACACAACATTGAGGCTAACTTTACAATTTGTGCTTGGGTCTTTCAACATAAATTCCTGCTCAGATTTACAATAAGCCAATCTTCAGGCAAGGTGGTAGAGTGGAACTGGGCAATTATTTAGTAAC
Source organism: Peromyscus attwateri (assembly GCA_902168425.1). NCBI lineage: Eukaryota > Metazoa > Chordata > Mammalia > Rodentia > Cricetidae > Peromyscus > Peromyscus attwateri. Next base: position 25,634 of record CABHPP010111457.1, on the reverse strand, counting down.
TCCAGCTAGGCACAATGGCTCCAATTTGTAACTCCAGTATTTGGGAGGTTTGAGGGCTGAGACAGCCCCAAATCCAAGACACAGTACCTTCGTCGTGGTGGTGGGGTGGGAGATCTGCGCCGCCGAGGAGGAGGGGGAGGAGGAGGAGGAGGAGCTGGAGAAGGAGATCGTCGCCTTCTGGCTGGTGGTGGAGAGGGACTTCTCCTCCTTCTACCGCTAAAGCAAGAGTTGATTCTCAGTCAGTGACATTTCTAATCAAAGGCCCAAGAAGCACAATTCCAGCAAATAACCCAGGGAAGAGATGTTACTACTTATGTTCCAGGGTACTTCCTCAGCTTAAGGCCCAGACCCTGGGTAGCAGCCAACATTAGAAACAACAATTAAAAATCAATGTTTCACTTTTGGTCTGGGTAAGACAACACAGCTTTGTGATATTAGCTTCCAAAAGAAGTATTTGGTTATAACATAAATCACCCAACAGAGGAAGTGAAAAATTTCAAGACTGACTAGAACACTTTTTTTTTTAAGTTGGGATACACATATCTGAGACTTATGTGGACCACGTTAGGGTTAAGTTCAGCCAAGTTGTGCTTTGAAAAGGCTTTTCAGGTATTCTGATTCTTTATGAGAAACATTCAGGATGTTAACAGACACCAATGGCTTAAGGCCCACACCTGGAGGCCACTGCTCCATGCTGCCCTCCTCTCCAACACCACAGAGCACAGGGACTGCACACAGTAGGCGAGCACTCTACCTTTGAGGGGTCTCTCCAACCTGTACCATCTAACTAAAAATACATGTCCACCACTGACAAGGACTGGGTATCACACCTAATACCCTAAAGACAAACGACAAAGCTGAGGATGAGGCTGCCCTTGGGGTAATGTGTTAAAAATACACTCATGAACCAAATCTACCCCAATTCTGAGTTCTGTAACAGACTTAACTAGAAGCAGCCTCAAAAAGACTTATTTAACTGTGGGCTAAGCCAGCTTGTCACCTTTGAGGCAAATTGACACTGAGAAAGAAGACAAGGCAAACAGTTCCTGGCTCTTTGCCCAGTCAGGACCAACGCTGTGAACCTAGAGCTCAGCTTCTAAAGTTTACCAGGCCCTGGCTCCTATTTGAGACTAAATAGAGAAAAGCCAGAAAATCACTACCAGATTTTACTTCCAACCAGATCTGATTTAGATTTGCAGATGATCTGTGATTAGCACTTCATCTTAATATTTTACATAAACACTCAAAATCTTGTTTAATTTTACCCTCCCTAAAATATGATACTGAATTGGGTAGTGGTGGCACATACCTTTAACTCCTAACTAGGGAGGCAGAGGCAGGCGATTTCTGAGTTCAAGACCAGCCTGGTCTACAGAGCGAGTTTCTGGACAGCCAGGTTTACACAGAGAAACCCTGTCTCAAAACAAGCAAACAAACAATAACAAAAATATGACACTGAGTCATAACTCAAAGTCATAACTCAAAATAATTTTCTGTCAGATGTGGTAGGGTACCCCTTTAATCCCAGCTCTCAGGAGACAGAGGCAGGTGCATCTCTGAGTCCTAGGCCAGCCTGGTCTATATAGTGTTCCAGGACAGTTAGGGGTACATACAAAGACCCTGTCTGAAACAAACCAGCAGAGAATATTCATTCTGTTTTTTTTTTAAAGGTTTATTTATTTATTTAGTATACAGCATGTATGCCTGCAGGCCAGAAGAGGGCACTAGATCTCATTACAGATGGTTGTGAGCCACCATGTGGTTGCTGGGAATTGAACTCAGGACCTCTGGAAGAGCAGTCAGTGCTCTTAACCTCTGAGCCATCTCTCCAGCCCTTCATTTTGTTTTTTGTTGGTTTTCTTTTCTTTTCTTTTTTTTAAAAGACAATGTCTCTCTCCACATAGCCTAGGCTGTCCTGGAACTCACTATGTAGACCAGTGCTAGGTTTAACGGCATGTGCCACCACACCCAGTTAGGAACATTAATTCTAATTTTACTGTTTTCACAGAAACCAGAAGTCATTGCAGCTGGGAGAAAAATATTTTTGTACCCAATTTATTTCTTTTATATTTCTGTTTTTTCATTATCATGAAACAGTTCCCTCCACAGCATAAATATCCCACTCTGTTCCTTCCATTACTGCTTCCCAATGCCTTCCCCAAAAGACTTTAAAAAACCAGGAAGCATTTCTGCTCTCAAGCAGTTTGGACAGGGGATGCTCATCCTGTACTCAGAAAAGGGAACTGATGACAGACAGCTTGTCAGTGGCAGAGGTCAAGACCAGGTGTGGGACACTTCTCCCTGTTTTCTCACTTGTGAGACAGGCCTGAACTAAAAGGATTTTTCTGTTTGTTTGTTTTTTGAGACAGGGTTTCTCTGTGGAGCCCTGGCTGTCCTAGAACTCCCTCTGTAGACCAGGCTGGACTCCAACTCAGAGATCCGCCTGCCTCTGCCTCTTGAGTGCTGGGATTAAAGGTGTGCGCCACCACTGCCCAGCCCACTATAAGATTTTTATATAGGATTTGGATCTAAAATTTTATGGTTTCATGGTCACATAAGCACATGATCAAAAAAGTTCAGTCAGTGGAAGGTAGGGGGAGAAAGCCAGGGCTGCTGAGATGAGCTCAGCAGATAAAGGCACTTGCCACCAAACCTAAAGAATTAAGTGAGTTCGATTCCCAGGACCCAACAAAGTGAACAAAGAGAACCAATTCCTACAAGTGTCCTCTGACCTTCAACAGGCATACTGTGGCACGTGTGTGCCCACACATATACATGACAAATAGAAACACAGAGAAGACTTTTACCTCACAGACATGTTCCCCATACTTCTGCACAGACTACAGAACCAACCCTGACATTCACTTCTAGCATTTTGAAGTTTCTCCTTAAGTTTTTCTCACTTTCTTTAAGTCACCCTAATTCCAAGTCACTCCGTGCCGAGTCTAATGAGTCAGAATTCCCAGCTTAGAAAGAGTTCTAAAACCAACACCTCACACACAGCTCTCCATATCATTCATCTAACACGATTAAAGAAAAACCAACACATACCAAAACAACTTAACTTTTGCCACTGACACAATGCATCTGTATAACGGGGAGTAAACTTGGTATGGAACCCTAATTTAAATAATAGTGTCTAACCAACCTTTTAGTCACTGGCGATTGCCATCGCTTCCCCATCTGCATCCTGAGAGCAGCGGAGAGAAACAAATGTCAAGAACTCCATTCACAAGTTAAACTCTCCTTGTGGAGGCAGCTTTTTTTTTTTTAAAGCTTCAAAGTGTCTGGAATTAATGCTATGATTTAACTGCTCTTTATATTCATGCATATATAAGGCAATCACTCAAAATTTGTCTAGTTTTAATGTTGAGAACTACCAAAAGCAAGAAAAAAACAAGCTAATCAAAACCCCAGACCCAACCACTCTTAAGTTTTCAAAAGGAAGAATTAATTAGCCAATTCTAAAATAATTTTGCAGCCCACTCTGTAAGTTACAGTTTCATTCAACCCAACCACAGATCAGTCAAAACCATTAATGAAGGTTGTTACCGAGGAGAAGTCTCTTTTTGGCGCTTTCGAGGTGATGGAGAGGCACTCCGAGAAGGGGAATGTCTCCGCCGCCTGCCTACCTCACCATTCTTCACATGGGATCTCTTGGGCCGCTCATCTTCTGAGGTGGAAGAGGAGCCAGAGTCTGTAATCACAGAGCAAAGAACAACAACAAAATATCACACACACACACACACACACACACACACACACACACACACACACTCACCCTCGCTTTTACACTGCATGCTCAGTCCTAGGTTCTACCCCCAGCACTGCAAAAAAACATTACTTAGAGGCTAGTAAAACTCAGTGACACAGCATTTACCTAGTATGGCATAAGGCCATGGTGTTCAGTCCTCAGTACCGTCAGGACAATTTAATCAGGACAATTCTAGTGGCAGTCAATATCCCCACACGTAGCAGAAAACTAGCCAACACAAGGCCAGTTTACTATCAAGAGAACTGAGGCCTGTATGCACCTCTAAGAAATGTAGGGATTTTAAGCCAGGCTTGCTGGTGCATGTCCATATCTGATGACAGGGAGGTAGAGGCAGGGTCTAAAGCTCAACACCAGCCTCAGCAACACAGCAAGTTAAAGGGCAGCCTGTGTGAATGAGACTATCTCAGAAACAGGACAGAACAAAGTTAGTCATTATTTCCAATTAACAAAGTAAAGCTTCAAAAGAATCTTAAGGCTGGTGATACAACTCAGTAACTCAGTGGAAGAGCACATGCCTAGCATGAGCAGGCCCTGGGTTCCATGCCAGCAGCAAAAGAAAAGCATCAATAAATTACTTGAAATAGAAAATAAAAATGACTACTATAATAATTACAATAATCACTTGAGAAAGTGGAGTATGGCTGTTAGAGTGCTTGTCTTAAGCATCCATCCCCAGCACTGCATAAAATTGGTTGCCGTGGTGCAAAGCTTAACCTTAGCACTTAGGAGGTGGATACAAGAATATCAGAAGTTTACGGTCTTTTCTGGCTACACAGCAAGTTCAAGACAAGCCTGTCTCAAACGAAATCAAACCTACCAAAACCCAAGTACAGCATTTGGCATAAACATCAAGCTTCTGCATACTTTCTCTTTAATCCAACAATTAGAACTATCTGAAAACTTCATCTGCCCACTATTAAACAAACAAAATACCTAAAAGCAGCCTTAATGACCAACAAAAGGCAACTAATCAAAAGAAAAAACAAAAAGCTACTAGCAAAAAATGAAAGATTCACAAAAACCCAGTTAAGATGTTCTAAACCAGACTCCTGCATATTAGGGAATAAATTGGTTATCCAATTTAATTTTCTTTTTTAACTATTGTAGTAAAAATATGTAGAGTATTCTACTCTAGGTCAATTACCTTATTTTTACTAATGCTGGGAATAAAGCCCAGGCCTTTGCACACAGTAAGCTATACTAGACCAACAGAACCACACTCCTGGCCAGATTTATCACTTTCATAACAATGTAACAATTTAAAAGAAAAATTTAAGGGCTTAAAGTAAGAAAGAAACATACACAGTGGCCAAAGTAGACACAGAAATTCCCATGAAGGCAAACTCTTTGTCCCTCACCCCCTCGCATTCAGAAGTAGGGTCTCAGGACTGGCGGTGCTGGGCAAACAAGATAGTCTTGGTTCAATTCCCAGGACCCATATGGTGGCTCATAATGTCTACAGTTTCAGATCCCAGGGGATCTGATGCCTTCTACTGGCCTCCTGAGACCAGATATACACATGGTACACAGATAAACATGCAGGTAAAACACACATGCATTATACACACACATATATATACATATATTTATGTATGTATATGTAAAAGGGGGGTATCCTCATGTAGTCCAGGCTATCTCCAGTTCACTCTGTAGCCAAGAATAACTGATTATCTGACCCTCCACCTCCTGAAAACTGACTGATACTACAGACTTCTCTGGGTTTGCTGTTTTTGGGACTCTCACTATGTAGTCCTTAATGGCCTCATACTCCACAGTCTCCTGCCTACACCTCCCAAGTGTTGGGGTTCCAACAGGTGTGGAGGTAGAAAGCACTTTCTTGGTGTCCATACCAGATGAAGACTGCTGGTTCTGTCGTCTATACTGGCGTCTCTGCTGCACAGAATCGGCTACAGCCATCTTGCTGCCTTTGTCTTCTTCTGAAAGAAGGATGATTTAGAAAGCTTTGCTTCAGTCATGCACCGGTAGTGTGACATAACTGAACAGAAAACATGCATTCAAACCTTTATCAACATTTACTACAGCTGGTCAGGCTGGGAGACAGGAATTCTACAAACCTGTCAGCAGCTGTCAAACCCGAATTATGTCCAAATACAGGAGGAGGAGAATGAGGTCAAGATGAATGAAATACGGAAACAGAGAACACTTAAAATGCTGGAGCTGGGAACCTCCAACTGTCTGCGACGTCAGTCTCAGCTTTCTCTACTGTGGTACCCTGCACAGCCAACCTCCAACCCAAGGGGACCATCAACTACGGAAGGGAAAAGAAAAGAACCACCTCTAGAAAATCATTACAACTTACCAGACTCAGACAACTCCACTTTTCTTGGCTTGGGTGCTGGTGAAGGTGACTCTCTTTTCTCAGTACCTTTATGTTTTGTCACTAAAAAGCAAGTGAAGGAAAAAAATCTCACATACAATAAAAAAAGAATAGTATTTTAATAGTACAAAAATGGGGTGTGACTGTTCACATAAGAAAACGTAACCTAAAATTTAACTATGGAAAGCTTCAAAAACTTCTACAGGGCTAGCAGGAACCCTGCACTGATTACTCAGAGCCCACACACTAAAACCAGTTGGATGTAGTGTGTGGTATGCACATGTAACCCCACGACTCCTACAGCAAAATGGAAGGTGAAGATGAGGGAATGGTCTGGAAGTTTGGACCAGCTAACCTGGAGCACACACCACTCAGCAGAAAGCAGGGAGGGCCTGCCAGAGACCATGTCTCAACAAGGAAGAAGAGGAGAATCAACTCCCAGAAAATTTTTTTTAAAGAAAACAACTACAACAGATGGGTGGTGGTGGCACACGCCTTTAATCCCAGCACTCTGGGAGGCAGAGGCAGGCGGATCTCCAGGTTCAAGACCAGCATGGTCTCCAGAGTGAGTTCCAAGGTAAGTCAGGACTACACAGAGAAACCCTGTTCCAAAAAACAAAGAAACCAACCAACCCAAGGTCATCCCTTAGTTCTTTTACCTGTGAATGGCTAATGAATTTCGATAGGATATCTTATCAGAATACAGTTATACCTTATTTAACACCCTAGGGATTGTCATAGACTATACAGGGTAGTACCACGAGAACCAGTGATCTAGCACTTCAACCTCATCTTTGCTAAAGTAATCAAAGGAAAATTACTACTGAAATGGTACACACAGTAGACAAGCCCTGTATCCCTGAGCTACATTATCCCTGAGCTACACTACTTTAGTTAATGATTCTACCTACTAATGGTATTTGGACAAACCACTGAATATGGTTGAGAATGGTTAACATCTAAAATTCTAAAATTCATAAAAGTAACAGGGGCTGGAAAAGAGCCCAGTGGTCAAGAGCACTTGCTGCTCTTACAGAGGACCCATATGAGTAGCTCATAGCTACGTGTTAACTCCAGCTCCAGATATGAAACCTCGTCTGGCTTGTGGGTACCTGCATTGTGCGTATATACCCTAGCACAGAACATACATAAAAAAAAAAAAAAAAAAAACCAACAAGGAGGAGGCTTGAGACAGGACTGCCAGCCTAGATGACATAACAAGATACTATTCCCAAGATTTTAAAAGATAAATCAAATCAAAACAAACAAACAAACAAACAGGAAATCGCCTACATGTCAAATTTACCATCTCAGAGGATCAAAATTTAAAACTATCTGGAAGGTGGCTTGTTTGGCTGTGAGAAGGCATTTTCTTAAGAAACATAATTAAAATTAGCATTGCTTTTATATTTCTTGAGACAAGATCTCACTACTGTCTGGCTTCAGAATGGCAATGTAATACCAGAATTAAAGAAGTGCACTATTACCAGGTGATGGTGACACACGTCTTTGATCCCAGCACTCTAGAGGCACAGGTAGGTGGATCAGAGCTCAGTTCAAGGCCAGCCTGGTCTACAGATCAAGTTCTAGGACAGCCAGGGATACACAGAGAAACCCTGTCTAGGGGGTGAGGGGGAACATACCATCACATCTAGCCAACATTACCTATTTTGTTAAACAGAAGGAATAAACACATAGGTGGGTTCATCCTGACTTAACGTCTCATTAATGGCTTAACTAAAATAGCCTTTAGTAGTATTTATAGCATACACTTTATCCTACTCTTGAGTTAAAGCATTCTGCCAAACGGTGGTGACATATGCCTTTAATCTCAGCACTCGGTAGGCAGAGGCAGGCAGATAGATCTCTGTGAGTTTGAAGCCAGTTTGGTCTACAGAGCTAGTTCTAGGGCAGCCAAGGCCACACCAAGAAATTGTCTTGGGGAAAAAAAAAAAAAAAAAAAAAAAAAAAAAAAAGAACCAAACACCAAAACCAAACAAACAAACAAAAAAACATTATTACAGGTAACAAGTGTTTCTGTTCTATTTTTCTAAATGAGATTTTTTTTTTTACTGTGTTATGTTAATAGTGTTTTAAGAATTCAAGGAGCAAATCATTCTAGCATGAAGTCAGAAATCTAAAAGAACAACTCTAAAACCAGAATTTTAAAGCATTTCAACAGTCCTATTATTAATCTTAGATTGCCCAAAAGATAATTTGTATAGTTAAGTTACTGTAACCAGAACAAGTAAAATACATTAAGCGTCCACAAAGCACAATTTATATAGTTTAGACGATTCAAAAGATATAGGCTATGCCAGGACACCTGACTAAGGTACAAGTTTATGCAGCACCTGGATTACAACTGATTCCAAGTTTCTCAAACACTTACTGAGACTGTAACGTACACTCAGAATGATTTAGTCCCAAATCCCCCACTTTTCTCTCCTTACTCTCCCCTCATCTGCCTGTCATCAACAGCAGATCACAAGACCCCAATTAACATCTGCTACATGAACTACAAACAAGAACCCTACATCACAGCAGTGCCGCAGTTCTAAGTATCCAGAGACCCAAAAGAGGGCAGTTCTGAAATCACAGTACCCAGTAGAGAAGCCAAGAACTTCATTCCGCCCTTCCTCTTCCTCCCTAGTCATCACAAAGGCATTTGGAGTCTGACAATTCTCACTGCCTAACTGGGAATGAGCTCTTAAATTCTTTTACTAACTAGCTGACCTTGGCTAAGTCACCTAACAACTGCCAAGGTCTTTTCTAGCTCTCAAATTTCAACCCAAGGGTCATTTCCACACAGTTCAAACCAATTCTGAGCTTCAGTGGACATAAAGCAGACGAAGCTGCCCGCAGCACAACTGTCTGGCTAAAGCAGCCTGTCCCATCACACGTGTACAAGGCTTATGTCAAAACAGGAGAGACTGGCACCGGTGCAGACTCATGAAAAGGGGAACGAATAAATCCCAATAACTGCCCTATTTTAACAGAAGAACTCCTTCTGTTCACGTATTTTAAAGTAATTCTTCTATATAATCTAAATGGGAAAAACATGTATTTTTCTAAAATAATAGTGGGAACACTTAAGAGTATCTTGCCCCTAGAGAGCTTTCTAGCTCTAAACAAAAGAAATATTTACAAGTGTAAAGTTCCCAAGAAAAGACAAGCTGGCTAGAGAAGTATCAGATTAGGACATGGTAATGGGAACTTCAGAAAAGCAGAAATAACACAGTGCATGTATAATAGCTGTCTTAAACATCTTATCTGTCACTACATGAACTGGACATTAAAGTCACATTACTCTACGGCTTGCCACCACCAGCAGCAGGTCCTCTTTGTACTCATCCCTTTCAGTCTAAGAGGTTTCAAAAGGGCAGCAGTGTGGTGCGCCCTTGTAATCCCAACACTCGGGCAGTCACCGCCTCAGAACACCCTCTCTAAAATCCAACTGCTACAGCAGCTTTCCCAAGCCTCCCACCCACTCCACTCACCTTTCAGGCTGCCTCTCTTACTACAGTCCTAGCACCTAATGCACCATGCCAATGGATCCTATCCTCCTTTCTCCACGCGTATTTGTGGAGAAAAAAGTCGTGGCCTGCTGGGGTTTCAGCACTATCAGACTAACATTCTCCTTGGCTGGCACAATCACAGGTCATCAGTTTCTTAGAAACCAATCTACTGAACAGAATGAGGACAGCACCCAAGATCCCTGCCTAGACCCTAAATCAATCAATCTTTCCTTGGGGCATAAATGTGACCAAAAAACAAACAACAACAACAACAAAAAAAAACAGAACACAAAGTTCTCAAGTAAGATATCAAACAAAAAGCCTTAAGAAGGGGTGTGGGGAGGGTGGAATAGTTAACTGGTCTCAGTCTCAGTAATAAAACGAATCCTTACAGTAAGGACACAAGTTCCAATTGTTACCCCAATTCAAATAGCCCCAAGCTAGTGATCTGCTTGGCCACCTGCCCACACAAAGGGCACTGGAAAAACAAACTACCTTTATATATCACCCCCTTTCAGCAAAGCCCCGAGAACAGAGAGGCAAGGCAAGTCATTTACAATGTCACATACAAAGTACCTCCTAGCTGCTTCTGAAGGTGGGTACAAATGGGTTCATCCTGATGCCAAAGATAACAAAATGCTTTGTGTTTTTACCTTTACCCGAAGTTCTTCCTGGAGACACAGAAACACGACTTTTTCTTGTACGGTTCGACTGCTGGGGGGTTGGGGAATGGCGAGTTTTAGGTGGTGGAGTTGCTGGAGATGATGGCCTGTGCCTTCGCCTAGGAGGACTTGCTGAAGGAGATAACCTTCTAGTTTTTCGAGGGGGGCTGGATGTCCTCTTGGGAGGCTTCTTTGGTGGTGACCGGGAACGAGATGAAGAGGACGAAGAACTACTTCCAGACAACGACGCGGAAGAGCGCCTCCTTCTGCGGAAGAAAGCATTCACTTCATTACCTGCATCCCACTGAAGAGGACTTCACAGTATGTATAATGTACGTGAAAATATAGCTATTTTTATCCAACTTTTGAGTTTATGTAACTAAGTACACAAATCACTTCAAAAAGATTGGAAACAAAACCATAACCTAGGACAGGAAACAGCTATTTCTGAGTAAACACACATAACTCACTCTGATTGTGTTTGAGCTGTGAATGCTGTAATCCAGTAACAAAGCAGCCCCTTCCTGAAGAGTGATAATGGGGTTATGGAGTTTGTACAACTTTGGGGGTGACAGAGTATTGCTCATTCAGAGTGATGTCAAGTAACTGTTAAGTTGCACTAAAAACATGTGCAAGATTTGAAATTCATTTAGTTACATGAACTTAGAAGTAGGGCCTCTCGAATTCTGCAGCACAATCTGTGGTTAAGTTCTGTTGCAATTACGTGTACCTGCAGAATTCACCTTTGGCAGAAGAGTTCCTGAGAACCTGAAAAAAAGAAACCCTCCCTTGAGTGTGAGATTAGAAACTGGCTGGAAGGGAATCTTACAGAATCTGCAAAACACTGTGACTGCTCAACTGTTCAGTGCACACACCGCTGAGACAGGCTGCCTGCAAAACTCCAATGTGAGAGATGCCGTTTCCTTCACGGTGGACTAAGGAGCATTACTTCTCTAATGATCAGTGTGAAAAGTGTGATGCCTGGAATTCCACCACAGGCACATCTGTCCCGTCCACCAGCTGCAGCAGCAATGCTACACGTTTAAGTCTCGGTACCTCAACACCAACCACTCTTCAAAGAAGATGGTCTTTGTTGTTGCTGTTGAAGTATGGGTCTGAAAGTCTGACCTGCACAGACAGAACTTGGAGATCACTTGACGTTTTCCCCTCTTGTAGTTGCTGTGGTTCTTGGTAAAGACCATTAACTCAACAGCGTTTCCAGGGCTAGGGTATACTTCAGAGATGGAGTACACGCTCAGCCTGAGTGAGGCCCTGGTTCAACCAGCAGCAACAAGGAAGAATAGACAACTAAGTTCTGTCCAAAGCACACTCAGAAAGCAGGCCCAGGCAACATATCAATAAGGCAGAAAATTCTGTTCCTGTGTACCAGGCTTCATTTTGTATCAAGTTAAGACACAATCTCATTGCTATAAAATAATATCTAAGATAAAAACATTTTATCTTATGCCCATTTTAGAATGGTTAAGCAAATTAAACATTTCAGCAATGTTTAAAACAAATTAGTACTATTGGCTGAATTAGATGAATGCCTAATTGTCACTGTAAACTACTAATAATGGCTTTATATATCAAGCTTTCTTGTTGGACTATCTTTGGACCGTCAGCCTGCAATTAATGACTTGAGACTTATTAATTATGAAAGCTTGGCCTTAGCTTAGGCTTTTTCCCAGCTAACTTTTCTGTTGTTTTTTCAAGACGGGGTTTCTCTGTGTAGCTTTGGAGCCTATCTTGGAACTCGCTCTGTAGACCAGGCTGGCCTCGAACTCACAGAGATCTGTCTGCCTCTGCCTCCCGAGTGCTGGGATTAAAGACGTGCGCCACCACCGCCCGGCCCCAACTAACTCTTATAACTTAGTTAATCCATATTTTTTACATCTCTGTTCTGCCACGTGGCTCTTCTTGGTACGGCACATCCAATACACCTGACAAAGTCTGCACACCTACGCTCTTCCTCCATCAGTCCCTCTCTCCCTAGAAGTCCCGACCATCTCTCCTGCCTAGCTATTGGCCACTTAGCTCTTTATTAAACCAATCAGAAGGTGCCTTAGGCAGAGACACATCTTTAGTAGTGCAAACAAATACTCTGCAACACCTCTATCTAGGAATGGAATTACGGGGGGAACTTTCCTTTTATGTTACCTTTCTCTGAGCTGTTACAAAAGGCTTTATTACAAAGGGTGGGAGAGATGGCTTAGCAGTGAAAGTGTTAGCTGCCCTCCAAAGGACACAAGTTTGATTCCTAGCACCACCAGTTACAACTGCCTGTAACTCCAGCTCCAAGAGATTTGGAGGCCTCTGCAGGCAGCTGCATTCACGTACATATCCACATTGGTGCACTTGAACACACACCTCTACACATACTCAAGATAAAATGTTTTTATAAAAAAGAGAAACACTGTAAAGGTACTTGCTGTGCAAGCTGGGTAGCCCAAGCTCAATCCCCCTAGAACCACCCAAAGGCAGAAGAACTCCAAAGTTGTCCACTGACCTCCAGGCACAAGTTACTGCATTCGTATACACACACAATATAAGTACGTTCTTAAAACTTAAGGTAAAGCAGCAAATGGGTTTTTAAAAAAAAAAACGGTTAAGTAACCTGATTAATTCTGTAGCCAGCTGCCTTTCAGAAGCTGTAGTAAGCTAAGAGTCAGACGGGAGGGAGGCAGCTCAGGTGTTAAGAGCATCTGTTCCTCTTGCAGAGGAGATGGTTTCAGTTCCCGGCACCCATATGGCAGCTCACAACCATCTGTAACTCCAGTTTCCAAGGGGTCTGATGCCCTCTTTTGTCCTCTGGGGGTACCGCACACACGGCACACAAAATGCAGACAAAACACTTGTACACACAATAAACACACACTTACACATTTCAAAAAGTCAAACAGAAAAGCAGCCAGTTCTTTTTTTGCTGTGTGTGTGTCTCACAGTGTTACGTAGAGGATGCCTGAACTTCTGATCCTTTTCCCTCTACCTCCAGGGTGCTAGGATGACAGATGAACGAAACTCCACCTGAGTCTGTACAGTACTGAGGAATAGACCCCAGGGTTTCATGCTTACACAGCAAACATCTTACCACTAAAGCACACTGCTAGCCCTTGGTTAACCCTTGGTTCTGTCCCTTATAAGAACTTTAGTTAGCCGGGCGGTGGTGGCGCACGCCTTTAATCCCAGCACTCGGGAAGTAGAGCCAGGCAAATCTCTGTGAGTTCAAGGCTAGCCTGGGCTACAGAGTGAGTTCCAGGAAAGGCGCAAGGCAACACAGAGAAACCCCGTCTTGAAAAACTAAAAAACCAACCAACCAACCAAACAAACAAACAAAAACAACCTTTAGTCAAGTCTTAGAAGGTAAAACACACAGCACCTATAAGACCAGTGACTTGACTCTTTCCCAACAGTATGTTTCTCACAGCTCAAGTAGTGCCACATTTGAAGTGCATCAGGCTGTCTAGAAGACATTCCCTAGTATAACGTATGACATCTGTCTTCCAGAAAACAAACAAAAACAAAAGGATCCTGAAATTAGACCAAAGATCACCCTGAAGCGCCAGGCATTTGTCACTAACAGAGTCTCACCGTCGGCCTGGAGACCTACTCCTCCTGTGTCTTGGTGGAGGGGGCATCCGTCTTGGTGGAGTTCTTCTTCGAGGAGATGGTCGCCTTCTTGGGCTTGGCCGCCTTCTAGGAGAGTAAGACCTGCCATAACAAACAGAATTAGGTCCCAAATAGACTAAAAACAAGGAACTTATTGGCGCTAATTTCCAATGCCACAACTTCTGTTTATGTAGATTTTTACAGTGCACAGAAAAGTAGACTTCACATAAATGCAGAGTAACCTTCATTCTGAACATTCTCTGTGACTTTGACACTGTTTACGATGTTACCTTGAAAATCACCACTTACAACCTAAATCACATACTCATCCATCCCAAGGTCATAACACACCTTGATCGGGATCTATGTCGCCGTCTTGGTCTAGTATGAGAAGGTGATCGAGAACGGGTCCGAGATCGTGATTTGGAACGTGATCGCGATCTTGGTCTAGTCTTTTCCTTTTCCTTTTTGGAATTTTTTTCTGGAGAAGGTTCTTTGGGCTCTGGTACAGGCTCAGGCTTGGGAGCTTTCAGGATGTCACTGTGAAAATGACAGTGTTTTGTTTTTTTTCTCCACTCTTCTGAGAATCCTAAGCCAATACAACAATATACTGACCTGGCTCTCTTTTTAGGGCTGGCAAAATGGCTGTCTTTGGTGAATACTTATGGTGCAAGCTTGAGCTCAGTTAAATTCCCTGGAACCCCACATTAAAGTTAAAGAGAGAGCCAACTCTACAAAGTTGTACTCTAAATGTGACCTGTCCCCTACTACTAATAAATTAACAGATATAGATCACCTTATTCTAAAAAAAGTCTTCAATATCTGCAAAGACTTCTGACTTCAAAAGATAGATACATATCAGAATTCATTGAGCAACTAAGAATTCATATCCCTGTTTCACATGTGGGCAAGGACTGTGCCACTGTCCAACTGCTGGAGTCCACAAAGTCTGACTCCTGGGAGCCTGTGGAACCATGAGGGGACAGAAGCTAACGGACACAAAGTCCAGGCAGGACAGCATGCCAGGCGGCCTTGTGACCTACGGGAGCTGATTTGCAGTAGCTACATTATGCTCAAGCCTAAGGCAGCCAGAGGGCACAAGATGTTCCCATTGAAGAGGGAGGGAGTGGCTTTTATTTGGTATATTTTGTACTCCAGTTAACAGAAATGAATAAACCTCTTTAGATTTGGGGAGTAAATGTGGTTTGAGAATGTAGGGCATGTGCAAAGCTCTAAGTTACATCCCCTACTACAAAAAGAAAACAAAAACAAAACAGGAACTTGTCCACAATTTATTGTGGCAAGGAGGTAGGAAGATCACATTACAATACATAAAATGTTTAAAGGAATACAACAGACAGGGCTGGAGAGATGGCTCAGCAGTTAGGAACACTAGCTACTCTTCCAGAGAATGCAGGTTCAATTCCCAGCACCCACATGGCAGCTCACAACTGTCTGTGACTCCAGTTCCAGGGGACCTGACACCAATGCACATTGGAAAAAAAAAAAAAAAAAAAAAAAAAAAAAAAAAAAATACAAAAGACAAGTGGTTACCGCTAGGACATTTTCCTTATAAAGAACATAATTTCAGCTTCGTTTTCCCATACTAACTTGGTAATTAAAAAAAAAAAAAAGTAAGAGAAAGTATCGACAAGGAAAACAAGCATTTTGTTTTTACGTTAGCAATATATAATATAATATATAGCAGGTGGTAGGAGAGCCTAAAACAGGACTGTGTAACACGATGTTAGGAACATGCCTTGTGGACGTGGCCTCCTGTACTGAAGAGTCTTTTGTTCTCACTGATGGTTCTGGGAGCTCTGGAGATTTCTCCTTCTTTTCTGGGGCAGGGGAAGGGCTCCGGCTCTTGGTTCTGTGACGGGGAGATCGAGAGTGACTGCGCTTTCTCTCTCTCCTGACAGGGGAAGATCGTCTTCTAGGGGAAGGAGATCTGGATTTGCGTCTAGGATGAAAGCAATTTTTTCAGATTTTTGAATAATGTGGTATGGCGCAGACAAAGGGAAAATCGAGGATTAATCTTTTAAGTTACCCACTGTTGTCTGTATCTGAGAAGTTTCACATGAAACAAGATATCCATTTCATCTACTTGAGAGGGAAAAGGCCAGACAGAACTAGAAGGACAAGCAAACAGAGGTAACAGCCTCGAGGAGCAGTTAGAAGAGGTGGCACTGACTTGGGGAGGAGGCATGGGCTCTCAACTATTCCCAGTGATCATTCAAAGACCAACACCTCAGATGAAGATGCTTAAAGCCATAGTTCCTCAAGAATACACCAACCCTACCAAAATACGGAGTTCAAGTATAGATAGCTCAGATCAGAGCTGATCAGGCAGAGCCTCAAGATGCACAAAAATGGCTGGTGCAATATAAGCAGTATGTTCTTCACAAGAAAAGAAAAATGCCAAATTCACAAAAGATGGGTTTTTATTAGAAGGGGGGGGTTGTTTTCCTTTGTAATTGTAGTGTGTCTAATTTGAAAGTGTTTATTATTTTGAAAAATGTATAGTAAAGTTAAACAGCAGACTTAATCCAACACTGGTCATAACAATGATGGCTTACACTTAGCTTTAGAAGCACTCACTGCTTCTATAAGTAGGTTTTAGAATTCAGCACAAACTAAAGGAAAAAATATTATCTCAGATTACCAAATTCCCACAGATTTATTAAAAAAAATCCTAAAAATGAAAAGCCTAATGGAAGTCTCACCTTTCACCACAAATACAGTAGAAGCTGAACCGTGGATTTAAAAATGTGAACCTAACAATAGTCTCATTGGAAGAAAGAAGAAAACAAATAAATGATCTGAAGTTTGGGTTCAGTACAACCTTTGATCTAAGAAAAGCAGAACAAGGAATTAGGTAAGTATATGAATGGCTAACGAGCAGACTTTCAATAAAAGGGAAATGGACAGAGTCAGAATACAGTAACAACAACAATAACCAAAACAAACAAACAAAAAACCCCAAGTGTTTTATTTAAGCAAAGCAACATAAAGTCTAAATTTCTACTTAATAAGCAACTCACCTAAATTAGAGGTGATCATTTTAGTCAAATGATCTGTCTCCAAAAAAAAATTTTTTTTTAAAAGAGACTATCAGAGTGCTGTCTAGGCTAGTCTAGAAGCCACACCCCCACCCACTGCCTCCGGGATAGCTTTATAAAAACACGTGCCAAAATGCCTAGCAACATAGAAGATCTCTTTAGTCCAGAGGCGAACAGCTCCTCCACTAATGTTCCCCCAGACTTCCGGTTGGCCGCACTTCACCAGCACACCCTGAAGACCCAAGGCCCCCACACAACACCGCACTCGCATTGTTATGGCATACCTCCTTGGGCTGCGAGACCGCTCCCTTTTCTCTCTGCTGCTCTCTTTTTCTTCCTTATCCCTCTTATCTTTATCTTCATCTTGTTTTTTCAGAGATGCCAACTTTTCTTGTTCGATCTGCAAGCACACAGGTGAATGATGAGAATACACAATTGGAACACTATGCACTGGATAAACATCGGTGCCTAACATTTCACCAGCCCTGGGTCTTCAGATGTGTTCATATGTTCTCAACTTCACTCTTACATCTTTTCACTCATCCCACTCTTGGGACTTTACAATTACTGCCTTTGTGAGAATACTTTGTACACACTTTTTAGATACTTAAAATTTCTTTAAGTTAAATGCACTTGTATCGTAAAAATTGGGGGGGGGGGGAATCTACCCAATTACTGGCCTCTTGGAAAACGGCACTCTAATTTTCAGAGGCGTGGTAAAACTCAATGTACAAACATCACAGCAAGCCGTAGCCTAGCCAGATCACAGAAGTTCAAAGAGATCAAAGAGCACAAACAGAAATTCTTAAGGCAAACCATCAGTGTGCACACCATTGTGTCGTCAATATGAAAGGGGTTATTACTTGTCTCTGTTTGATTTCTTCCTTCTTCAACTCTAGGAAAGCAGAGGGGATCCCGGCGATGTTCTCTTGTGCACTCAACAGCAGGGGCCACAGCTCTCCCATGAATTCTCGAGCGTTTTTCCCGTTCAAAAATCCAGTCAGGTTGATTTGCATCATTTTGGAATCTGGATTCTGCAAAAAGACACGACAGGAAGAAAACAGTTTACTTGGAAACCAACCGACCGACCTACAACTCATTTACATTAGTACTTAAGTCTACCATGGGGCTGAGATACATCTATGCTCTACTATTTATTTAATGCTTTTCCCTAGTTGCTTCTTGGCAATGTAATCTCTAGATAATCAAATTCTCCCTCACTGGACCAAAAGCATCAGAGCAGCCTTTGTGGATTCCCTAATATTTAGACTATATGGCTGTTAGTGGGTCTTATATATTTATCAACTTTAAAAAAAATCATGGAACAGATATAAATTCTCGAGTTCACTAACAAGTATTTGCTTGGCTGGAAAAGTTCCCCCAACAAGAAACTGACAACGTACATAACACTTCTCCTTACAGTACAGGTAACTTTCTATAAAGTATCTAATATCTAGTGCTCAGTTATAAGAACTAACAAGTTATGCATGCACTTTGTAACTTCTGAAGACTAAGCTAGAAACCTGACTACTACTGCACATGAAAACCTAGTACTAACAATGCCACAGAGCTCAACTGTCCACAAAACTAAGAGTCAAGATTTCTACAAAGTAAATGGGTTTTTAAACACTAGATCTGTTGATCAAGCAACAAGGTCCGTATAACAAGCACAGCTCAAGAGCACAAAGCAAGTACAGATTCCAGGTGTCTTCAGTTTCTTCTTGGAACCTTGGGGGTTTGGAATCGCCAAGTCCCCTGTAGAGAAAGATGTTCCCTTGGCTTGCTTCCGACTCCCTACTGCAACTCAACCACCTTGAGTTTAATGTTATATCATTTATCTAAATTGCAAAAGACGAACAAGCAATAATGAGTACACAACCACAAAAAAGAAAAGATTGTTTAAAAAGTTCTAAACTTTAATCTCATGCTCACTACAAGGGGAATACTACCAGATAGTTAGGTTTTAAAAGTACACTAAAATTCAAATCAGTAAAGCATTTCTCCAATAAAATCTACCATTAAACATCATTTAAAAAACATTCTCCCATGTTTCTGGTCTCTAAGTGAAATAAATATACTTTATAAATAAAGTACGTTCTTAGAATTAAGTCTTTAGAAACATTCAAAGCAAAATAATTATATTGTTTAAAAAAAAAAAAAAAAAAGAAATACCTTATCAGTTGGAATGGTAACTGTTCTGTCAAAAGTCAAGCATGAACTCTTTGGGAAAAGGAGTAATGTAAAAGTAAATTCACATTGGTAGATTTACCAAAAGGTTATATGGTACATCTTTACTGTCCTTTGGGATGCCATGGCAAAATAGCAAACTATGTTGTAACAAATGTTTTTAAACATCAGTTGTATTATCTTGTATTAGCTCATATTGGAAGACAGGAACAATTATGTTAACTGGCTTTAATAGGACTGTCAATTCATCTGCCTGAAGTTTAACTAGAATGTAAACAAAATCCTGCGCCTAACTTCTAACTGGTAACCAGCTGACTTGCACTACAGCTACAGACTTTAGCTCTTTTAAAAACAATATCCAATCAAATCAGAATCGCCCCTCATGCTTCAAATAAACGTCCATCTCAAAAGCTACTGTAAAGAGCAGTATACAGCTTTACCAATTGCTCTTGTTTGTGTTTTTGTTGTTGTTGTTGATGTTCGGCCACTTTACACAACTCACCTCCAAACACACACTGCGTCATCAAGGGAGTTGGGTCAGAGCGACATTGGGACACTCACTCTGCTGTGACCTAATAAGGTGATGGTGCTATACTTCAGACGCAAGGAATAACTTCCATTTTGGTTCAGGCCTTTTAAATCATAAATCACATTATCATTAGAAAATTGCTGTCAAAGTAACTTAACATGTAACAGCAAAATTACAAACAGTAAGTTTGATTTTTCACCTGTGTAGCTTTCAAAACTATGCACCTTCACTAAACTTCCAGCCTTAACAGTTGTTTACAAAGTGAATTCTTTTCACAACAAACATTGTAAAATAACCCTTCTATATTTGTATTCCATAGAAAAACTGAGTTTCCATAGATTCACAAATTGTCACATATTCAGAAATAAGAGCCATCTGTGTATATTAGTACCTTCACTTCCAGCTGGTTGAATATAAACTCAATCACAACATCATCTTCAAATCCAAGGATTTCAGTTACTCTTTTTGTTATCCAAGGCTTTATAACCTCCAAATTTACTTTGCTCATGTCCACCTGATGAAATATGCAAAATGTTAAGTCCAAGTTTACTGCAGTAAGAACTTGAGTTATACTTTATCTAAATATTTATTTTAGCTCATGCATATTTAAATTTATGCTCTCTCATGCTCATTCTTTGGTTGCATAGTGTATGTGGTGGCTAAAAGGTCGCAAATGTGCAACCATTAACATTTATTTATTTATTTGTTTTTTTATTTATTTCACAAAAGTTCAGTTCATCTCCCAAACCCAAAAATGCAACCAACTGTTGTAAAAAGGTAACCGCCCCACCCCGAATACCTTTTTTTCTAGACATTCTGCGAATTTCAGCTGCTTGAGGAGCTTCTTCTGTTTGTTGCTGAACCGATTATCCTGTTCCGCACTTGTTCCCTGGAGGAAGCAAACACATGTCCTATGAATACAAGATTAAATTTTCCTTTTCTTTTTCAATTCAAAAATGGTGCACGGATGTGGAGGTCAGAGGACAACTCTGGAGAGTGGGTTCTTTCCTCCCAACACATGGATCCAGGGATGGAATTCAGTTCATCAGGCTTGGCAGCGGGCACTGTCACCCACTGAGCCATCCTGACAGCCTTCTTTAAGAAAAACGAAATAGTTTTGAGGCCGCCTGGTCTGCAGAGAGTTCCAGGACAGTAAGGGTGGTTACAGAGAGAAACCCTGTCTCAACCCTGCCCCCCCCCTCCACACACACACACACACACAAAAGAAAATAACAAAATCTTAGTTTCTTTTATTAGCCCAGGCCAGCCCTCAAACCAACAGCAATTTTCCTGTCTCATTTTCTCAACCGGTGGCTTAAATCACAATACTGGTGATTTCAAAGTTTAAAAACAAAACAGAAAACTTTTAAATAAAGTTTCCACTTATTTTATTTAGTTCTGTTTGCACACCCTTCCCAGCTCCCCCACACAAGGACCTGACTATGCAGCCCTAGCTGGCCTGAAACTCACTATATAGACCAGGATGTTCTCTAAGTCACAGAGATCCTCCAGCTTGGAGGACTGTGGGAATGAAGGCATATGCCAGCTAGCATGGCCTAATCCCTTCACTTTTAGGGCACATGTCTACCTCCCCACTGTGCTAACACAATTCTTTGTTCATTTTACCCCATTACAATATTCTTCTAGTTTTCTGGGATTTTTTTTTAAATGTTTGTCTATGTCTTGCCTATATTATATCTGAGCCATGTACCCGGCTCCAAAAGTAAAATTCTTTAACAGCAAATAAAGGCCGGGCGGTGGTGGCGCACGCCTTTAATCCCAGCACTCAGGAGGCAGAGCCAGGCGGATCTCTGTGAGTTCAAGGACAGTCTGGGCTACAGAGTGAGTTCCAGGACAGGCTCCAAAACTATAAAGAGAAACCCTGTCTCGAAAAACCAAAAAACCAACCCCCCCCCAAAAAAAAGCGCAAATAAAGGCTGTGACTTTTACAGTCAAAATAACAGAGTCAAATATTCAGTAAAAATATCCAGATATAAGATGTAATTCATTTCTAAATTTAGCTGACACATAAAGCACCTATATTTTAATACAAATGTACATCCTTAATAAGTCTAACATAGCAATATCAGAGTAAGACTCCTGTCTACATCCATTAAGTCTGACACTTATGCTCTCTGCAGATCTGTTGAAATGAGAACACTGCAATATTTCAAGTTTTATCCTGCCCTGA
The DNA here is from genome assembly GCA_902168425.1 of Peromyscus attwateri. Classification (NCBI taxonomy): domain Eukaryota; kingdom Metazoa; phylum Chordata; class Mammalia; order Rodentia; family Cricetidae; genus Peromyscus; species Peromyscus attwateri. Next base: position 3,763 of record CABHPP010111457.1, on the reverse strand, counting down.
AAAACAGCAGCACTGCTTGCAAGATTATGGTGGCACAAGAACACCCCAAGAACACATTGTTTTAGCCTGTCCCAACTTAGAATGTGAAGAGACAAGAGGCAGGAAGACTGTGGCAAGTTTGAGGCTAGCCTAGCATACACAAGTTCCATACACAAGCAAAATACTATCAAAAGACCAAATCTGAAGGATGGTCTTCTCACTCAGTGGTGGAGTGTTTAGTGCAGGGAGCCCTGGTTTAATCCTAACACTACATAAACCAGGTATGGTGGTGCCTGTAATCCTAGCACTAGGGATTTGGAAGGTGAGGAGTTCAAGGTTATCCTTAGCTCTACAGTTTGAAAGAGATACAGGAAACCCAGTGTGTTCGAGGTGGGTACATGCGAAGACCAAAAATGTGGAGCCCAGTGGTGCATACCTATAACTGAGCACTTGGGAGTTTAAGGAAGACCAGAAATTATTCTCAACTACTTAGTTCAGGACACTGATTCTGTCTCAGAGAGGAGAGAAGAGAAAGAATGGGGCCAGGCGGTGGTGGCGCACGCCTTTAATCCCAGCACTCGGGAGGCAGAGGCAGGCGGATCTTTGTGAGTTCGAGGCCAGCCTGGTCTACAGAGCAAGATCCAGGAAAGGCGCAAAGCTACACAGAGAAACCCTGTCTCGAAAAACAAAAAACCAAACAAACAAAAAAAGAATGGGAGTGGAATGAGAGAGAATATGATGAATCTGAAGCCAAGTGAGGTAGCATGCTTCTGTAATCCTAAAACCTGAGACCTGAGCGGAGGCTTGGGGTTCAAGCCAACCTTCTTACACAGCAAATCTGAGGGCAGCCTGGACTACAATGAGTCCCTGTCTGGAGAAAAGCAAACCAATGCATGAACACCAATTCTGAGTCCACAAAAACTAAACCAGCAAAGAACTCACAGAGCAGCAAGGCATCAGCAGGTTACTGTTTACTTCGCCCTTCCTCCAGGCTCAATTAAATACGGAAGTTACTGGCTCTATGATTTGAAATCTACGAACTGGCTTGCGATTGGATACAGTCCCTTGGAAAGTGATCAAGAAAACTTTTGTTTGAGTTGAGAATATAGCAGACTGGCAAAGAGCACTTAGCTAGCATGTACAAAGTCCTGGCTACAGTTCCTAGTCCTCTAACAACACAAGAAGTTTTTGGTTGGGTATGGTGTCCCATCCCAGCACTCAGGAGGCAGAGGCAGGAAGGTCTCTGAGTTGCAGGCCTCAGCATAGTGAGTTCAGAACCACAAAGGTTTGTTTGGGGAGGTAAAACCCACAGTAGTGTGTCAGCTCTGCTGCTACTCTACCACCATGTCCTGAGAACACACAATCTAATCTCTGAGGATGTTTCCTCACGTGCAAAATTAAGGGCAATGAACCAAAAAATAAAGCTGAATATCGGGGGTGATAAGGTATGCTGATTATCTTCAACTGATCATTACAAGGCAAACATGCTAAAACGCCACACTATACACCCCAATTATGTGTAACTATTAGATGCCAGTTAAAAGATCAAACCTAAGCCGGGTGGTGGTGGCACATGCCTTTGGTTCCAGCACTGGGGGGAGGCAGAAGCAGGCAGACCTCTGTGAGTTCAAGGCCAGCCTGGTCTACAGAGAGTTCCAGGGCAGCCAAGACTACACAGAGAAACCCTGTCTCAAACAAACAAAATTGTATTGAAGTCACCTGGAAAGTGATCCAGAAAGGCTATAGTTGAATAAGTACAACACTTGGCTATCACATATAAAGCCATGGGCATGGTCCCTAGTACTGCAAAAAACAAAAAGGTTTTCAAGAAAACAAAACAAAAACAAAAACAAACAAACAAAAACTGTTTTGGGCTGGAGTGGTGGCCTACATGTTTAATCTCAAGATTGACTGGGGAGGCAGGTGATTTGTAAGAGTTCAAAGCCAGCCTGGTCTGCATATCAAGATCCTGTCAACTGCCTCCGCAAAAGTAAAATAGAAATCTACCTTGCATGGCTGTTGTGTATGTATATATATATAATATATATATATATATTTTATATATATATATTATATATATATTATATATATAGGAAATGATTTTCATCAAGTACCCACCACAAGAGCAGCTGTTCAGTAACCACCAGATACCATTTCTACCTTAAATCAAGTTCTAGTCAGATTCTGGTTGGCAGTGTACTGATCTAAAATCTTAACTCAGCTTAAATGCAGTCAGCGTCTCCATTTAGTCAAGTGTAAGACAAATGACTGAAATTCTAGCACTTGGGATGTCAGGACAGGACTCTGGTTCAAGGCCAGTCTGGGTTAGATCAAGAACCTGGTTTCGCCAGGCGGTGGTGGCACTGGCCTTTAATCCCAGCACTCAGGAGGCAGAGGCAGGCGGATCTCTGTGAGTTCCAGGCCAGCCTGGGCTACAGAGTGAGTTCCAGGATAGGCTCCAAAGCTATACAGAGAAACCCTGTCTCAAAAAACCAAAAACCCAAAAAAAAAAAAAAAAAAAGAACCTGGTTTCAAAACAGCTCTCCTCATGCCCCCGCCCCCCAAACCCAACCCAGTGATAACAAAACTACTTCATTTCTTGGGGTTAGGGATTTAGCTCAGTGGTAGAGCGCTTGCCTAGCAAGCACAAGGCCCTGGGTTCGGTCCTCAGCTCTGGAACAACAACAACAACAACAACAAAAAACCACCAGATTCTTTTCCAGATTCTGTCCATTTCAAAGGAAAACTTGGTCTAAAATTGGCTTTTCATTTCACTTTCGCACCCCCCCCCCCAGGGTTTTTCTGTGTAGTCCTGGCTGTCCTGGAACTCACTTTGTAGACCAGGCTGGCCTCGAACTCACAGAGATCTGCCTGTCTGCCTCCCGAGTGCTGGGGTTAAAGGCATGCTCAACCACTGCCCGGCCCACTTTGCATTCTTTATTCAATCTCTTTCCACTAGAAATAACTGACAAGGCCGTGCAGTGGTGGGGCACGCCGGGAGACATGTCAGAGCTGAGTTCAAGGCTAGCTTGGCCTATAGAGTTCCAGGAGATCCACAGAGAAACACAAGTCTCGGAAAAACCAAACACCAAAAACCGAGAGAGAGAGAGAGAGAGAGAGAGAGAGAGAGAGAGAGACAGAGAGAGAGAGACAGAGAGAGAGAGACCTAATAGACAAGTGAAATAAGTCTTTAATTGCTTTTAAGTGTAACTTATGTGCCATACATAAGAAATAACGAGTATCCACTATAAAATACAAGCTCATTTGAAAATTATTATCCTCCAAGTATGTAACTCTCTTAGTGCTTGTATGATCTAAGAAACAACTGGCTAAGCGCTTTAGGTTAAATGCTTGGAATAATATCGTGAATGCCTAGATTTGTAGTGCCAAGAGATTTAAGAGTCCTGGAGAGGGAACCCAGAGTCTTGTTCATGTTAGGCAAGCTCTCAGGAACTACATACCCAGTCACAAGAGGCATCCTTATTAACCTCCCTTCCTTCCTTTTAATTTTTCCTTTAAAAAGGTACACAAACTGCAAATTACATGCTCGATGCAGGGAATGCAAAATTAAGCAGTATAGTTAGCTGAAACTTAAACTTTTACCAAGCAGTCTCTATATGGTTCTACTCTGTATTTAAATGAATTAGCAACCCTAAAGGGATCGTTGCTACTCAACGTTTAATCCTACAAGTGTCCGTTCCCATTCATCTGGATCTCAACCTGTAGCTAATTTCCTTCAAGAGTGGAAGGCTCCCACCTAATAAACTGCCTTAGCCTGGGATCT
>CABHPP010111456.1:0-40157 GCA_902168425.1 Peromyscus attwateri | reverse complement strand
AAAAAAAAAGTGAAGTAATTGTGACACTACCTAAGTGTTCAGCACGTTGGTGGCTATTGTTAGGGGTAGCCATGGTATTGGAAACATGATCTTAACCTGTGTTATTTTAATATGAAATAGGCTAATTAAGCAGAAAGCCACAGAGAGTTTCAATGAAAGGAAGGCTATTTCCCCAGAGTTTTTTTTTTTTTTCTTCTTCTTCAAATCAGATCGTTTGCAAATCAGCTCATTTTCCTCTTGTGACCCTCTTTCCTGGAACTTACTGGATGGGCTTAGTAATATCCCTATGGCACTTAGTTGCTTTGGTTTGTAAATGTTAATTCTAATTTGCTCAACTTAAAAGAATCTTCCAAAAAAGTCGCTGTGCTGGGTTTTTTTTTTTTTTTTTTTGTCAACTTGATACAAACTAGTGTCATTTGGGAAAAGGGAACCTCAACTGAGGAATTGTCTTCTGTAACCATGTCTGTGGGACATTTTCTTAATTGCTAACTGAAATAAAAGTCCCTGCCCACTGTGGGTGGATGGTTCCTAGGTCAGTAGACTTGGGCCATATGAGAAAAGCTGCTGAGCAAGCCAGTGAGCAGTGTTCCTCCATGATCTCTGCCTTGAGTTCCTGCCTGGCTTTCTTTGATGATGGACTGTAACCTATAAACCAAATAAACCCCTTCCTTCTCCAGTTTGTTTCTGTTCAAGATGTTTATCACAGCAACAAGAAGCAAACTACGACAGTTTCACTGTAGATTTCCTGTTACATGCTGGGAACTACATGGAGTCAATGACTAATGGCATTGCTCTAAGCATTGAGCCACAGAATGCTGTAATCTAGCATTTAGATTTATTAAGGCTATCCCCAAATCAATATCTCTCACTCCCCCCCCCCCCCGTGTGTGTGTGTGTGTGTGTGTGTGTGTGTGTGTGTGTGTGTGAGAGAGAGAGAGAGAGAGAGAGAGAGAGAGAGAGAGAGAGAGAGAGGTATACATGTACATTCACATGTGAAAGCCAAGAGAGGACATCTGATACCTTATTCTATCATTCTTTGCCTTTTTTACTGAGTCGGAGTCTCCCACTTAGCCTGGAGCTAGGTCAGCAGTCAGTGAGCCCAGTGATTCTCCCGTCTCAGCTCCCATAGTGCTGGGTAACAGGTTTGTGGTTGGCTATGCCCAGATTTATAAACTGAACTCAGGTCTTCATATTTACACAAGTACAAATAAGCCATCTTCCCAGTCACTGTGACCTTGTATTAAAAAAAAATAGAAAATAAAAATTGATAAAGGAAAATGGGTTTCTTTATAGATGGAAGGAGACTTTATTTTCTTCCCATGATGCATATGGTTATCTTCAACCTATAGAGCACCATGTGCCTTGGTATATACAAATTTGACTGTGAAATATGCTAAGTGCTCCTTTCCCAAGGGAAGAGGACCCCAGGGTATGTTTTTTTTTTTTTGTCAGTGAAGTCCAGGCTGAGGAAAATAGAGTCTTAAAGAGTCAGCATCTTGGAAGAGAAAAGAATTTAATCTCAGGGATGTAGGATATCCACTCATACTATCCCTTTGATAGATCAGTACAAGTCTTTTGATCTTGTCTTTGGAGGTCAGTTTCAAGATCCAGCCTCCCATATTCCTGCTAAACATACTCATTTTTACAAAGGAAAGCAGGCCAGAGTCTCACAGACAAAGGTTGGACACAGGTATGGACCCAATGCTCCTTGGCAAAGACAGCTCCCAAGTATCTATTTCGTTTTGACATGGATGTAATCTCAATTTCAAGGAGCGTAGACTTTCATAGATGAGATGTTGGGAGGCTGCAAGAACAGCAGAGAGTAGGACAAGGAAGTGAGGATGTTTGGAGACAGCAAGGGCTGAAGGAAATACAAAGATGATCCCAAAAGATGTTGCTTAGAGTGCTAGGATGGACTAGTTGCCTATTTACATTAACCTGAGTGGGAACCTTGCCAATATTTGTACATTTTCCTATTTTAGACACAAGTTCTCTTGCAAGAAAGGCATTTGGAAGAGTTTATCATTTCCAGAAGCCTGTTTGTAGAAACAAGGCTGGCAGCTGGCATGATAATGAAGCCATTTCAATAGAACAAATCCCATTACTATTAATATTAAGAAGCCAGAGAATGATTCATGAAGCTCTTTTGAAAATTCAAAAAGTGCTTAATCAAAAGGAGGGGGAAGAGGAAGAATAAACAGAAATCATGTCAGAAATTTATTATTGTCGGCTCTCTTTAAGCCAGAACTGTGGTAACTCAGGCTGACTGATGCTCAGGTGCAGAGCACTGATTTATTGTACAAAAAAATCATTTTGGCTGATAGGGAAAAGTCTAGCACAAAATCCTAAATGACGAAGCTTTTAATTGAGTCTTGTAGGACTCACAACCGGCCTAATGTTGGAAGGCTGTTAAGTTCAGCTGAAAAAGTGGGAAGTAGGGACATCAAGATGAGTTCATGAGAATATTTGGGAAGGCTTCTCTTTCAGGCTGTTCAACATGTTCCTTTCATGTGGCCCTTCATTTGGAGTCTCTCCTCAGTCCCTTCTAGGATCATGCTCTAAATTGTTCTGGTTAATATTTTATTTTTGTTGTATCAAGGCTTGTTGGGGATGAAGAACGTCCCACTCACAGTCATGGTGAGTGACAAACCTGAGTAAGTGCTAGCTGTCAAGACAAGCATCACTTCTTTGGCACATGGACCCTCTATAGAGTAGCTCACATCAGTGGCACCTTTCGTACCTCTGAAGGGAGACTACCCAGAATGGAAGTCATGGTCTTTTTGTGACTTAATCTCCAAAGTCAACGTTCTTTACTTTTGGTGTAATTCTGTTTGTTAGAAATAAATTTCCAGGTTGAGCTCACACTCAGGCAAGAGGATCAACCACATGAGTAGAATGGGGACCATCCCAGACTATTTCAGAAGTACCTATTCTCCATGTTTGGGAAGCCATGTTTTGCAGAGAGAAGCAGTCTTTAAGCAAGGACTAGCCCTACAGCATAATGCACTTGGCCTTCTCTTTTTGGTTCGTCCTCTCTTGGTACCAAACTATATTTTCCACATTACCTTGAATGAAGTGGAGAACATGCTAAGGCATCCTTGGCTCAGAACCACCAGTGAAAGTCCTTTGTTTGCTACCTGCATTTTTCTCTGTCTTCCAAAACTTTCCTTGATTGAATGCGTATAGCTGCTGTTGGACCACATGAGATCCATCTTATAGCTGCTGTTGAACTGCGTGAGACCCATCGAGACACTGTTGGCATCTTTGTTTCTTTGTACATCATCTCACAATGTTATTTGTGACTCTCTTACCTAATCACCCAAGACTTTCCAGAATTGCACCCTAGACTGGAGTGTCAACCAAGTACTTCAGTTTGCTTCAGGCTCAGTCACATTCAAAGAGGACTGACATTCAAAACTAACCCCTGAGAGTTTCCAGCAGCGGTCAATAAGTAACTTTGTCTCTTGTTACTGATCTGCTGTAAACGGAAGGGACCTCTGCTTCTCCTCCACAAGGAGTACAGCATTCCTTCCCAATCATGAGCTCCATCCACTCTGGCCCCTCATCACAGATCCTTTCCCAATCCACCTTCCCTTCCTTGAGTTCCTCTGCTCCTCAAGCTCATCTGTAAAGGTTATTTTTCTCTTGATTATTTGCACATCTTCTTAATTGCTCATCACAAGGGTATAAAAGAATTATTTTCACAACAGGCAAAATTTTCTGCACAGAAGAAGGTATTAGGAGGACATAGAGACAGAGAGCAGAGATGTCTCCTTGGGAAGCTTCACACATATTCACACAGTTTTTGCAACTCTGTTTGCCCCGTTTTCCAAGAACTTGTAACTGTAGTGTCAGTCCTTGTTAGGCAACTATCCGGGTCTTGACTCTCTTAACCTGAAACAAAGGTTGATTCGGTCCATGGAGACTAGCACACAATATACCAGATGAAATAATTGAGGTATCAGCTCTGGGTGGGTGGAGAGGAAAATCTCCCAGGAATGACATATGTTCAGGAAAGCAATGATTAAGTCAATCCAAGTACGTTACTAATAAATGCAGATGAATAGGATCCCACATACTGAAACTCCAACAGGAATCTCCTGAGTTTATGAATATGCATATTATATATCCAGTAGTGTATGCAGACATGGCGTGGCAATGCAGGACGGTCGATGATCAGTAGATAATGTATACTTGCAGGAAGCATGGATATTAGACCACATTTTCGAAGAGTATGTCTTTATCAACAGAGGACTAGAAGAAAGGACCTTTTAAGTTTTTAGACATATTTGGCAGCCTACAGTAACAATTCTAAAAATCTTCTTGAAACAATAATAGTACTTTGTGGAGGCTGAGTGTGCCCTAAACAATTTAATATGTCTTATTTATTTGATCACTGTGTCAACTCAGTGAAGCAGTACTGTTTTATAAGTTTAGTTACTAGCCCAGACATGAAAAGTGAAGTCAAACTAAGGCAAAATATGCCTGCCTCCCAACTGCACTTGATTCCAATAGACTATACAGGCTTTACAGCATCAATATTGTTGGAACATCAGAAAACTTGCTTCTTAAGAGACTTTAATCCAACTGAGAAAAAAAAAGTCTCTGAAATAAAATTAATTCTCACTCCTTCAAATAAAATAGCTTCTTAACAAATCGTTTTCTTTTCAGAGCATATTTTCTGTATTTATAAGAGCTGAGAGAGAGGGCTGAGTCAGAGCCTGGGGAATAAACAGCCTGCAATCTGCCAGTGTGTGTAGTGTGGGTCTGTGTGAGGAGAGAAACACGGGAGAAATGAAGACGTGAGAAGGGAAGAGAGCCCTTCACTCTGAAGTTTGGCTGACATCTCTTTGCAGTGGAGAGTTAAAATTCAGCACAACTAACAGCATTTCTGTGGAGGTTTTTTCACATAGCATCTGCATTCCTTTTTTGTAGAAATATTCCAAATAGGTATTAAAATAGTCACACTTAAGGCCTGTGTATATGTGCCCAAGTATGCCCTATCTACTTTCCTGGCTATAGTGCAGAAGTTTTCAGAAATCTTAAAAACAAGACAAAACAAACAAACAAACAACAACAACAAAAAAACTACTCACAGTATAGTGCATTTTGTTTTCTTTTTGAGATTACAATTTTATTGTATTTCTCCCTTCCCTTTCTGCCCTCTAAACCCTCCCACAACACTCCTCGAGTTCTCCTTTAAATTCATGATCTCTTTTTTTCCACTAAGTGTTACCACATGCTTATATTTATATGTGTATGTCTCTGTGTATAGGTCTATATATGAATATGTATATATATGAATATATGTACCTATAAATATAGCCTGTTCAGCCCATATTATCCTACCTGTAGGTATGTTTCCTGGGCTGACCATTTGGCACTGGACAGCCAATCAGAGTGTTCTTCTTGGGGAAGGTCACCTCTCCTGTTTCCAGCTTTCCTTAGTTGCCTGTAGTTTTTTGTGTAGGGTTGATGCCTCGGGGGCTTTTCTTTCCTGTTTTAATGTACCACCTGTGTGAACATGGTTTTACCTTAGCATAACTCTATACAATGTCCCTGCCCAGCAACTGCCCTATGATCCCATCAAAAGGAAAAGGGGAAGAGGAAAAGAAGGGCGGGGGAGGGGGGAGATTGCTTACACAGTTTTTGCACAATACACATTCAAAAGCCTCCAGGATTGTACACATAGCAGTTTCCAAGACACTGACAAGTGGCTTTCCCTAGCGAAGCCCACACCCACACTTAGGTGTGTCTGATCCATTCCTGGCCTTCTTTCTTTCCATTGATGCCCATGTTCAAATCTGTGTTAAAAATCTCTTTATAAGTGCCAACTCTGCTTCATGCCAACTTGTCCTGAAATCCTGTTCTAAGATGAAGTAAGAACCCCATCTCGCCTGATTGGAGTCTCTGAGAAGAGCTCTGCAGGCTGCAGCAGGCAGCATGGACTGCATTTCTGCCTCCTACACCTTACTGCCTCTGACAGGGCCATGCTGCCCTTTATTAGTCTCCCGGTCTCATCTACAGAATGAGAGGAGACATAACTTGGCAGCACGTGTCTTTGAAGACACAGAAGGCAAACAGCAGGCAAAGAGTAGTGCTTTTAAAATGGTACTCACTGGTGTTTATTGCTACTAATTGATTTAATGTTATTTCTAAGCAGAAGAGTGGACATGTAGAAGTTCACGAAGCCAGGTAAGCAGAAAGGCAAAAATCTGTGTGGATGTGAACATTCAGATATTTACCTGCACGGTGTTTCATGCTCCGATGTCCTTTAGTAGCTAGATGGTAAGATGAGACTTCTCACTTCTCTCTGAGACAGACAGAACCTCTGTCTTTTATAGTTCCTCTTATGAGAATGAACATATTTCTTACCATGAAGTCTACGTGGCAGTTTGCATTTCAAGTAGGCTGACCTTTTTGTTATAAATAACTCCCACATTTATAATTTGGAGACCAGACTATTTTTTTATTATATTTCAAAGAACAGTTTATTCATGGATTTCTTTTCTGTCTAGAATTCTGTACATTTTATTCTAGAACATTTAACTCTGCATGTTCTTATTTGTCAGGGGCTATAATTATTTCCATACTGGGGAGCTGAGAATGGAGAGATAAGACCTGTGAATATCAAATCTATAGTCTATTGGTTGATCTATTGGTTGTGCTAGAGACATTATTTTGTAACTTGCACACTTGTTTTCTTTCCCTTCATTTCTTTTCCTGCCTTTGCACCATTATTTATGGGTCCCCTCTGCATACAAAGAAATAATCCATGTAGACAATCTTCAGGGAGTTCTGATTTCCTGTAGGGTTTAGGGTAGGAAAATGTCACCACTGCATTCTGAATATAATGCCAGTAGAGACAGTTTTCAGCTTGAAACATCTTTCCATGTGGAGCAAAGTGCTGGGATAGGGAGGGATCTTGGAGCAGCAGCCAGACAACACTAGTATAGGAGAAGCATCATCTGGAGTTCTCACATAGTCTGGAATCCTGGCAACATGAAGAGAAACTAAGCCTTATGCCATCATCGTGACTTTATTAGAATCAATTCAGAAGATATAAGAAGTGAACTTTAGGTGTCCAAGGGAAGAAAATCTAGGCTCCCTCCCCTCACAGACCCTGGAAGCTTTCCTCTGGGTAAAGTCGCATGCAGGAAACAAACCAATACTGAACCTGTCTAAGTAAGGGTTTATATGGCTGTCATAAAACAACATCACCAGAAGCAATTTAGGGAAGAGAGGGCTTATTTCAGTTTACAGTCCATCAGGAAGAGAAGTCAGGATAGAAACTCAAGGCAGGAAACTGGAGGCAGAAGCTAAAGCAGAAACCACGGAGGAACACTGCTTACTGGCTTGCTACCCATAATTGCTCAGCCTGAGCTCTTATATACCGCAGAATAACCTGTCCAGAGCTGACACCACCCACAGTGATCTGGGCCCCTCCACATCAGCTGAGAAAATGCCCCACAGACTTGCCTACAAGCAAGTCTACAGGAGCATTTCTCAATTAAGATTCCCTCTTCCCAGCCACATCTAGCTCTGTGTCAAGTTGACAAGAACAAACCAACACATTTACATAAGAAAATGACTCCCTAAAAGCCCCTCCCAGAGGGGCTGGGGTGTAGCTCCACAGGCAGAGCACATGCCTAGTGCATGTGAGGCTCTGTCTACATCCTGCCCTACAAAGTTAAAAAAAAAAAAGTAAAGAAGAAAAGAGAAGAAAGAAAGGAAGTTGCATGGCTGCCTCAGGACCAAAAATGCTGGTGAGGATATTGGGACAGATGAACCTTTATAAACTGTTAATTTGGATGTAAACTGGCGAAGCCACAATGGTAATATGTGTGGAGTTTTCTTTGAAAAATTAAAAACAGGGCCTCAAAATATAGCTGCCCAACCTGAGCATCCAAGTTTAGTCCGTGAACTGAATGCACATGATGGAAGGAGAGAATCAAACCCTTGAACTTGTCTTTCTGATCTCTCTGCATGTTACCATGGGATGTGCATCCATACACATCTGCACCCCCCCCACACACAATGAATAAATATAAAAACATCCAAACATGATCAGCTATGCCGCCCCTGATTATATGCCTAGAGGACTTTATATCCTACCACAGAGAGACTTAGACATCCATGTTTATTGCTGCTTTATGCATACTAACCAGGAAATGGAACCAGCTAGGTGTCCATTGACAGATGGATGGATATGGTTAAGGAAAATATACATAGTGGAATCTGGTTCATCCATAAAGAAAAAGATGAAATTATACATTTACAAAGAAAATGGATTAAACTGGAAAATATTCTGTTAAGTAGGGTAAACCCCATGCTCAGGAAGACAAAGACAGCAAGTTTTCTCTCACATGCAACTCTCAGCTTCTATTTTATATATGTTATTTATGTGGAAGGGAGAGGAGTTAGAGGACAGGAAGCTGAAAAGGACATGGGATAGGAAAGTCAGCTTTGAGGAAGAGAAGTGTGTGTGTGTGTGGGGGGGGGTAATAAACACATGTGATATGAAAGTAGAAAGGGCAGGATTGGGGGCAGGAGGGTAGAAGCAAGGGTAGTATGATGGAGTGTGGGTGGGAGCAAAGAGTCAACGAAAACTATGCATGCATGGAAAAATGCATGAGGAAATTTGCAATTTGTACACTAATTAATATACATTAAAAGGTAAATATGAGCAGTTTCCTAGGAGTTCGAGGCCAGCCTGGTTTACAGAGTGAGTTCCAGGACAGCCAGGGCTACAAAGAGAAACCCTGTCCCAAACAAACATACAACAAACAAACAAAAAGGTAAATATGTAAATGAGCCAGACATGGTGGCATACACCTGTAAGTCCCCTACTTGAGAGGTAGAGGTAAGAGGATCAGGAGTTCAAGGCTAGCCTTAGCTACATAGTAGGTGACAGGCCATCCCTGGCTACATGAAACCTTTCTTAAAAAACAAAAGGAAACACAATCTGGAAACATGACTGAATTTCCTCTTTGAAAAAATAAAGGCCAGTTGTGGTGGCGCATGCCGGTAGGATTTGCTGAAGGAGGCAGAGGCAGGAGGATCACGAGTTCGAGGCCAGCCTGGGCTATGCATTTCAGACTGGAGAGGAGGCTCAGTGGTTAAGAGCACTTGACTGCTCTTCCACAGGTCCTGAGTTCAATTCTCAGCAACCACATGGTGGCTCACAGCCATCTCTAATGGGATCAGAGTCCTTCTTCTGGTGTGTGTGAAGACAGAGAATTCATACATAAAATACATGAATAAATAAATATTTAAAAAAAGAACATATAGTTTAATGGTGACTGCTGATAGCTTCCTCTTTGTAGCTCTCACCCCCTCCCCTCCAGCAGAATATAATGCGGCTGTGTTCTCATACGCACAGCAGTTAATGATTTACAGGCCTGCTGCTGTAGTCAGGGCAACTGTGTCAAGCCTTGCTTCAGTCTCATGAGATCCAAGCTTTTGAGCTTAGCACATTTTTTTTTTCCAGGCTGACAGAAGTATGGACGAGCTCACAGCACAGCTCATCCAATAGGAAGCTTCGTCCTTAAGCTGAAACAGCACTCTTTAAACCCAGGCAGTTTTGAAAGGTGCTTGAGAACTGAGTACCCTTGCTTCTGTATGAATCTGTTTGTGCTCTACACTGAGAGGTATGTGGGATCAGCCCTGACAATCAGAGCCGGCTCTCACATAAAAGGCTAGCTATGTAACATCTAGATCTGAGGTATGAGATTCCCATCTTTGAGATACAAGCTGGTGCTGCTGCTATGGCCACTTTCAGCACTCTGGGCAACTGTGTGAGCCTGCAGCAACTCATGCGGAAGCTGTATGGCTTTTCACTGGGAGTAGTATATGGAATGTGTCAGCCCCATGTAGATTTTTAGACTTTCATTGTTTCTGATACAATTTCCCCCAAACACCCAGGATGGCTAAGGAGATTAAATATGTATCCTGAGGATGATAGAGGCAGGAGACATGAAATTACTTTTCACAAATATAAAATGTCTTTGAAGTTGTAAAAACCCGTGCATAATTTATAGTTTGACCCTGAATGCATGTGTGTTTATTTCAAAATGCTTTGCTTCGATTTGTTTGGTGCAAGCACCACAAATTTACTGGAATCATTTATGCATGAAAAAGCAGCTTGGGCCTGAGGATTCTCACAGGATCCAAGGCTGGCTTCAGCAGAGAAGCTCCACTTTGCTGGCACTGGGGGAGGCCCGTCTTTCCCTCTGCCTTGCCTGCTCCCTCTCTTGGGTCATGAACATCTGCTTTCTGACAACTATGTGGAGTCCCACACAAGCGCCTCACTCTTGGGGCCTCTCCCCATGCTTGAATCCCAACATTCAGTAACAAATACTACTGCCTCTTCACTCGTGACTGGAATGGGAAAGGCATGGTTCAGGTTGCTCCTCTGAAGCCAGGGAACCTCTAGGGGCCAAGAAGGCAGCGACTTTTGACTACTTGACATGTATGTGGGTTTCTTAGGGACAATGGAAGAAGCAGTTGATGGACAATGGGAAGTTATAGACAGACAGCAGATAAAGGTGATGTCCCAAGTTACCCTCCACTATGAAAAATACAAGGCAAAAATTTTTACCAATTTTCTCCCCTATAAATAAGCATGGAGGTAGTTATTAAGGCTAAGTTATAGATTTCTATATTCTCATTCAGGGCCTGATGAATGTAATCTTCCTCTAATGGAAGCAGATTGTGTTATTAAAAGTAAAATAATGTTTACCAAATAAAGCACAATGGATTTTGATGACGTCCCCTTTACACACAGGCCAAAAAAGTAGAAAAAATAATCATTTTTAAAAATAGTCCTCAGATTTAGAAGCATTAAAATATCATGATTTTTCAAACTTGAGTGACAGTTTGGGCAATAATCAATAGCTTTATTGTGGTGCGATAATCACATAAATTTATCATTTCAGCTTGCTTAAGTGTTCAACTCAACGGCATTAGTCACACTCATGTATGCACGATCATCACAAGTCTTGCAGTTTCCGAAACTCTGACCACGGACTGACTCTACATTCCTCCCCTACCCATGATTGTAAGCTGTGACCCCCATGGACCAGCATAGTCTATGCATTTCATAGAAGCAGAATCGTTAGCACTTTGCATTTGGTTTATTTCACTCAGTGAGTCTCAAGGCTCATCTACACTGTGGGGTAAAACAGAACTCATTCTTCTAGAGGCTAAATGGCAACCCATGCACTTACACACTCCATTTTCTTTGTCCGTGCATCTGCCATTTAGTGGGCTTATGAACGCCTGCCACCTCTTGGTTACTGTGAAGATGGTGCTAGGCACAATGATAGCCCCATTTTCCTTTCTGCAGTACACTGTGACAAGAATTTCTCGATCATAAGGTAATTATGTATTTTCTTTGTGGAAACTAGCAGACTATATCCCATAGCAGCAGTTTCACTTTACATTCCCACCAGTGTGTGCAGGGCTCGGACCGCCTCCCCATTTTCCCTGGCACTTGTTGTCCCATTTCTAAGGAACTATAGCTGTCCCTGTAGCTAGGAAATAACATCATCTTATGCTCTTGATTTATATTCCACTACTGATGAATAGTATAGAGTGTTTTTATGCATTTATGGGTTATTTGTATGTGCTCTTTGGAGAGACAGCTATCAAATCTTTGGCCTATTTCCAAAAGCTGCTGAGTTGTAGTTCTTAGATATTCTTTATGCTAACACCATATCAGATCCATGTTACAATTTTCCTATTGTGAGATTTAACTTTCTCCTTTTTAATGCCCTTCTTGGTGGCTTGGAACTTTTTAATTTAGATGAATTATAGTCTATATGTCTTCCTGTTCCTATCACTGCTTCTGTTGCTATATTTTAGAAACAATTGCCAAATTCAAGGTCATGAAGTGTTTCCCCTATTTGTATGTGTGTGTATTTTGTGGCTTTATGTTTTTCAATCCAGATCTTTATATTGTGTGTGTGTGTGTGTGTGTGTGTGTGTGTGTGTGTGTGTGTGAAAATTATGATGTATGTATACACAGGCATGGGAATGTATGTGCTCATGTACTTAAAAAAGACAAAGGAGGATATCCAGTACCTTGATCCTTTATCTCCCATCACCTGAAACATTGGGATTACTCATGGCAATGTTTAGCATTTTATTTTTCTACATGAGTGCTGGGGATATGAACATGTTTATATAGCAAGTGCTCTTAACCATGGATAAAACCATCCATCCCACCCTAATTTAAGTCTTCAATGTATTTTGAATTAATTTTTGCATATTTTCCAAGGTAAAAGTCTAAACTTTTTTTTTTCCTTGTAGAAATTCATGTATTCCAGGCCAATTTATTGTCATCTCTATTCTTTCCATTTTGGATGCTTTTGGCACACTTGTTGAATTTATTTGTTTTTATTGGCATATAAACTTGTGCATATGCCTAGGTCCTCTGAATGAGGGTGATAGTTGTGTGGCTTGATCTGTTTGTGGGGCCCCTTGCAATGGGACCAGGACTTATCCTGGGTACATGAATTGGCTTTTTAGAGCTCATTCCCTGTGGTTCTATGCCTTACTCAGCCTTGATGCAGGGGAAAGGGGCTTGGTTTTGCCCCAACTTGTATGCCAGCCTGTGTTGAATACCCAAGGGAGGCCTTTCCCATATAAGGAGTGGGTGGAGGTGGGATGGGGGAAGGTGGAGGAGGTGGGAGAAGGGGAGAAGGAAGGAAGAACAGTGATTAATTAAAAAACAATTTTAAATTAAAAAAAAAACTTGTGCATATGCTATACCACAGTTATTTGATGATTGTAATTTATAGTATGCTTTGAGACCAAGCACTATCACTCCTACAACTTTGTTTTTTTCAAAGTCTTTTTTCTATTTTGTGAAATTTCAATTACATGTGAATTTGAGAATAAGCTTCCAATTTCTGCCAAAAAGATGTTGAAATTTTAATAAGGATCCTGGCAATGTTGACATTTTCACACTAAACGTTTTGGTTCATAAACACATCTTTTTTTAAAATCAGTCTTCTCAAATGTTTCCCCAGCAAAACTTTGTAGCTCTTACTGTAATAAATTTTAGGTAAAATTTATTCATATATGCATTTTATTCTTCTAGATTCTATTGTAAGTAAATTTAAATTCAATTGTGTAAAAATATAAGTGATTTTTGTGTGCTAATCTTTTGTTCTATGGGTCATTTAGCTCTTTCAGGTCTGCTGTGCACATGTGTGCTTGCATGGTGTGTGTGTGTGTGTGTGTGTGTGTGTGTGTGTGTGTGTGAATTCATTTGAGGCTTTCCATATATAGAATCATGTCACTTGGGAGTAGAAAGTTTTACTCCTTCCTTTCCAAAATTTGATGTCTATTTCCTCTATGCCTGTATTGGCGTTTTGTTACTTTATATGGCTCTTGACTATTGAAACTATACATTAGAATGTAATGGAGTAATATACTAATCATTTTTTAAATACATAGAAACCAAGTTTATTTTATTTTATTTTTTAAGTAGTGTTGTTAAAGCACTACATCTTGGTAAACAATGAAAAAGCCAGAGTTTTGTTTTCTTTGTTGTTCCTTTTTTTTTTTTAATAATGAGTTGTTAAAAAGATGAAGCCTATTCTAACAGGATAAATATCTTTAACCATTTTTAAAGTGAAATGTGTCTGTTTTGTGACTTTTGCAAAGACTTCCTCCTTTGTTTGTGGTCACTGAAGTCTTTAGAGCTGTTCAACTAATCTTTGATTATGTGATATTAATGATGCTTAATTCGTATTTGGGCAGAAACTTCCTTGAATGTTGAGTTTTAAATTAATAGCTGTCCTTGGCTTTCATGGAGTAGATCCAGCGTGCCTCAGTGCCATCAGCCAGTTGTAAAATCAAGCATGCCCTGTTCCCTCTACATGCAGGGCCCAGGCCGTACACTGGCAGTGCGGGATGACAGCTTTAATATTGATTTGAGAAATGAATAGGGAGAAGCAAAGAAAATCCCCAAAGCTGTAAATCTCTTTTCATTCTGCCTTTTCTAACCCTTTCTCTCATCTATCTATCTATGTATCTCTGTCTGTCTGTCTGTGCTGTGAATATTGCTCTGTATGGCTGTGAATGTGTTTCTCTCATTGGTTAATAAATAAAGTTCTGATTGGCCAGTAGCCAGGCAGGAAGTATAGGGAGGAGAAAGAGAGAGAGAATTTTGCCATGAGAAGCAGATGTTAAGATACTGGTAAGCCACAAGCCATGTGGCAACTTATAGATTAATAGAAATGGATTAATTTAAGATATAAGAACTAGATAGCAAGAAACCTGAGCCATGGCAATACAGTTTATTAGTAATATAAGCTTCTGAGTGATTATTTTATAAGTGGGCTGCAGGACTGTGGGGGCTTGGTGGGATTGGGAGAGAAGCATTCCAGCTACATGTCTGTCTGTATATATGTATCTACCTATGTTTCTATGTATGTATCTGTGTATGTATGTATGTATGTATGTATTTATGTATGTATGTATGTATGTATCTATCTATCTATCTATCTATCTATCTATCTTTCATCTATGTGTGTATGTATGTACCTATCATCTATATATGTATATATGTATCTATCATCTATATATGTATATATGTATCTATCTATCATCTATGTATGCATGTATGTATCTACCTATCTATCATCTACCTATCTATCTCTCTATCATCTATCTCTCTATCTCTCTATCTCTCATCATCATCATCTATGAATGTATGTATGTATGTATCTATCTATCCATCTATCATCTACCTATCTAATCTATCTATCTATCTATCTATCTATCTATCTCTGTCTCTGCTATTATGAAACCCTGACTGAGCTCTGACAATGCTGCTTTGGATGGCTTCTGCTTGTTTGTGGGTGCTCTGAGAAGACAGTCAGAGCTTGAAGCTGCTGCTCTCATACTTTACTCATGTCATTCTACATTGATTTAGTTTTTCTTTTTTTTTTTCCACAAGAAAAGGTGCTTGTCTTACTTTGAAAACAGTGGTGGGCCAGCCATGTAGCTAGCACAGGACATAAAGCCTCCTATCTGCTGTACTGACTAAAATTTTATTGTAATGGCCACACAATATACATTTGTATATTATCTACTGACTCATTGTTCATGATGTAATAGTGGTGTTAAATGGGGGCCGAAGAGTCCATTACTTACCTTCTGGGCTTTAACACAAAGTTAGAAGACTCCTCACTTTAAAATTGCAGCCATGCACTTAAACTGTTTTCTATTGATATGTCTAAACATAGTTGCAAAATGGCTCTTTGTACCTTCAGCATTCATATGTGCATGGAACAAAAAACAATTTTAAAAAGTAACCAAAAAAAAAAATCAATGCTGTTCAAATTAACAACCTTGAGTTATGTGAGGTTTTCATGATGAGAAGCAATTCATGATGCTCACTCTGAGTAGAGAAATTATTTACCTCATTTTAGATCTTGATGACTTGATTTCATTTTATTTTTGATTGTGAAAATAATTCTTTTGAATCATGGCTATTATCATTTTATTTTATTTTTTTCCCTTTTTAAGAATAAATTTGATAAGTTGTACTTGCAAAGATCCCTGACTTTGAAAGTCAGCTACTCAGATCATGTCTCCTTCCTTAGTTTGGGCCCCTTGAGAAAATAGTCCCAAGAAAGGACATTATGTAAGAAGTGCTCTCAAAACACTTCTGAGAGCAGAGCTGTGGAAGCAGGATGGGAAGGACAAAAGTTGGGGAAGTCTGAGTTAAGAAGTTCCAGCTTAGTCTGCTGCTATGGGTGGTGCTGATCTGTATATCCTGTTGTGTCTGCAGAGCAGAGGCCAAGAGGCAGGGCTTTCCATCTAGCAGAACCATTCAGACTCAGCTTAAGCGTGGGCACCGCGTTCCCTGTGGGTATGGGCACAGTGGCTCTAGTAGCCTGAGAATATATCCATTAGGACAGATACAAGTGTCATCTCTGAATGGCAGATTACACAGAGGCTAGGGGAATGGGTTCTGAACACCAACAGGTGTCTTAGAAATGGGCATAATGCCATGCTGACTTTTAAAAGTATGGAACAAGAGCCCACAATGAAAACTGTTCATCGCCTCTTTACTGTTGTCTGGTTGTAAGCATACATGAGCAGAAGGTCATGCTGGCCTGCAATGTGGACACAGTTTTAATTTATTTTAGACTCTCCAGGTTTCAGAATTCAGGTTATCAGGATGGCTTCCCACTCTTTTGTGTTCTGTATAAATTATACATTCTTGTGTGTTTTGTTATAGTAACGTACAAGTACTAATAAAATACCCTTTAATAAGTAAACAAAAACCATAAAAATATTAGTGTGGTGGTTTGAATGAAAATGGCCCCATAGGGCTTGGCACTATTAGGAGGTGTGGCTTGTTGGAGTAGGTATGGCCTTATTGAAGGAAGTGTGTCATTATGGGGGCAGACTTTGAGATCTCTTTTGCTCAAGCTACACGCAGTGTGGCACTCAGTTCACTTCCCATTGCCTGCAGATCAAGATGTAGAACTCTTAGCCCCTCCAGCACCATGTCAGCCTGCAAGCTGTCATGTCCCACCATGATGATAAAGGACTAAACCTCTGAAACTGTAAGCCTGCTCAGTTAAACGTTTTCCTTCATAAGAACTGCCATGGTCATGGTGTCTTTTCACAGTGATAGAAACCCTAACAAAGACGATTAGTCATCAGTAGGAAAGGTGTGAACTACCAAGTCTATAGACATGAATGACTCATAATACATTTTACTAAATGAAAGGAGCCAGTCTGCAAAGCTGCATTCTGCATTGTTCTCTGTAATGTTTTTGTAAAAGGCAGAACTACAGAGTTAAAAAACAGATTAGTGATTGCCAGCATTTAACGATAAAGAGAGCTTGCATAGACGCATCATACATGCTACTGTACATTTGTCAAACTCCTGACATTTATAACAGGATGATGAAATATTAAATTAAAATATTAGACTATTCCCAGTTAGACTAGAGACCTGATAAAAGAATGGAATTAGATAAAGGGGAGGGGAATCAACAAAAAAATTGTTTGAAAATTCCATAACGATACGTAGTACTGTATATGCTAATTAAAAAAAATTAGGTCATGGGCTGGCTCATTAGGTAAAACACTTACTGTAGAAGCCTGATGACTGGACTTTGAGTCTCAGATCCCACAGCGGATAAAGAGAGCTGACTTCTGAAGATTGTTCTCTACTTTCCATATGCATGCCCTGGCACACATTTACCCTCATCTCCCTTCCACATAATAAACAGCAACAATAACAACAATAATAATAATAAACTATAGAAATGTATGTAATAAATATATGTCTTGTCCTCACTGAAGCCAGGGAGAGAAGGATTTCATCTAAGTATCTTTGAACTGAATGGAACAAGTTTAAAACCAAATAGAGCTGTACAGAGTACTGTCCTCTGGATGATAAGATTATTTCCCACAGAGACATGGACTCACAGACTGGAGCAACTATACTTGTCTATGGAACTCGAGTAAATAAACAATGGGTAGAAGGTGCTAAGAAATAAGTTGTGGAAGAAGTAGAATGAACCACATGCCATTGGACTGAAGTTAGGCTTGGGGATGAATCTCTATTTAGCTTCCCATGCAAACAAACCAAATGCATGAAAATAACTGTAGACGTTTGTGTATATGTACAGATTTCATTTTCCTGCTCAGGACCTAAAAGCAATGGCCCCTCAGTAGAAAAAGCTTTCTTAGCATCCAGTCTTGGTTCCTAATATCATTCTCTATAGGTGCTTGCACAGGTGAGAACACACACACACACACACACACACACCATATACACATATATACCACACACACACACCACAAACACACACACAACATACACACACACTATACCACACTACATGCACTGCACATACCATATACACACATGCTACACATACAACATACCATACTACACATACCACATACATCACAAACATGCATACACACACCACACATACCACACCATACCACACCACACACACACACACACACACACACACACACGCAACATATGATGTGAAAAACAGATTAAGTGTGAAATCAGTCTTGGGCAATATAGTGATACTGTATTTCAGAAAACCACAAACCAACCAAACAAAAGCCCCACAAAATGCAAATATTGATTCCAAATGAGAGGAATTGGTTGATATAGAACTTTCAAATTTAGTTTTGACATTGCTTGGTTGGCCAAGACTCTGAGACTAGCTAAGCCATAGATCTAGGGGAAAATGAAATACTCAATTTTTCTGCTAAAAGAATCTAGCAATAGAATGATTCCTAACAACATTCTTCTATACCCACAGGTCGGTGTCTCACACTTAAAGGAGGCTCCATGGCCAGCAGTAGACAACACAAAACAAACTCAATACTATTTTTGGAAATGTTTTGCCTCATAATTTTGTTTGAGCATCTTCTTTTTAACCTTACTTATCTTTTGCTTATCTATTACAGTTTCTGGTTTTGTGTGTTTCATTTTGTTTTGTCTTTTATTGTCCTGTTTGTATTCTACAAAGAGAGAGAAAGAAGACGTGGAGGTAGGTGGATGGGGAGGTGGGAGGATCTGGGAAGAGACAAGGTGTGGAATTGTTATTAGAATATACTGTATAAAAATATTTTGAGTAAAATCTTTTCTAGTTCAAAACTAAGTGGAAAATTGTATTTAATATGTCAAATATCTGATAAAAACTTGTTAAAACATTAGCTTTGCTACAAACTGAGCCCAAAGTAGAATTCATGGTATCCTGTGACCACAGAAGATTTTTGATATTTCACACCAGAAGCCAACCAACATACTCAGTTAGAAATACACAGGAGAATTCCTGTCCTGGAAGAAATCATCCCAGAAGGAAACTTCTCTGGAGGTAGATAGCTAAGAAAAGAAAATATGCAAGAAGCTGTGTATCAACTATTCCTTTTCCTAGGGTCATTAATCAAACATGCCACACCCTTTCTGAAGGGGAGGAGTTATGAGAAATGCAGAAAGGTCACGAAAGCTACATGTCTCTCCACGTGGACTCACGGAACCTGGGAAATGCTGTTGGTTTCACTGTCACAACTACCATGTCTATGTGGCACCTTCCAGCTCTGCCCTCCAGCTCTTCTCTATTACAAGGCTTGTCCCCTGGTGAAAGAACTCTTCTCTGCATGCAACTGTCATTTGAGTCTGTGTCCTTGTTACACATCTCTCACTTAGTTGGACTGTTGGAAAGTCAAGCAAAAGATACAGTGTCCCTGTATCTGACATGTGCAGTGAGATTGTTGTTTTCTGTGACCAGCTGGTGGAGGGATGATCAGGGAAGGAAAAAAAAAAGCTATGCAGATCATTATTTAAAGTTACTAATTACCTAATAGTCCATTCAAATTTTCTTTATAAGAAACTTTAAAAGAAATTCCCCTTTGACTTTGAAAATATGGAAATTATTTATCAATTAAATTTAGATCATTTTCTACTTGAGTATACTAGAAAGATGATAGTTTAATTACTGCTATGAAAAAAATTTTGGACTTTGAATTTCATTCTCTTATAAAGACTATTGGAAGTTTAAGTAACTTTAGTAAGGACAACGATAAAAAAATCCAGAGAAGAGAATTAAAATATTTTTCTAAAAAGTAGTGTATATTTGGATAAGTCTTTGGATAAATAACAAGCACATGTTTCACATTAGTCTATTAATATGCATGGATATGATAAACATACAATATTGAAAATTATAAACAAGGGATTTTTAATTTAGTAGTTTCATTAGTTGCTTTTCTTATCACTATAACAAAATGCTGACAGAAGTCAAATCAGACAGGGAGAATTTATTTATTCTGGCTCCCTGTTTAACGGGATGTCAGGCTACCATGATGGGAGGTCATAGCAATGGGAACTGATTGGTCCATTGGGGAAGCAGGAACCTTCAAGCCCCACCCCGTAATCACCCACATACTCACCAGTGGTAGAACCTAATACACATGGAATGCAAGAGAATTAAGTAAAGAAGGGACCAGGGGTCCAGTTAAGTGGACGTTTACTTGCCTAGAGGAAGGAGGATGTCTTCACCACTTGATTATACATGCATATACAATACATTCATTGTATTTAGAGTAATATACATGGACTGGAACATTCAGTGGGTGGTTTTTAAAGTATTTAGATATTTCTTTAGTAAAGTCTCTGGCATCCTTACCTTGAGGTTGGAGAGTCACCATATGTTAAACACCTCTAAGCTTAGGTTCATGATAAAGTAAACCCGTCTCAAACCATATAGCATGCTAGTATCTCTTCCTTGACTTCAAAGTATTGCAAGGTGCAGGAAACACCCCAAAACTACTCCACCAATCAATCAAATTATCCAGAACAAAGTTGAGGCTTCCCAAGCCCTTGATATTGATGCTTTTAAAATTGACTAGATGGCTGGGACTATGTAAATGGAATATACAAATGGGGTTGTTGCTGTCACACCAACTAAAACTATAGCAGCAAAACCAACTGCAACTCCAACTCCAGGAACTGCCCAGCAAAGCAACTCCAGGGACTCTGCTGGTGGTGACTGGTGACTTCAAGGTTTACCTGGTACCTGACATGGAACTGCCTGTCTACTAAGACTTTGATGTACTATGTGTCAGAGCTGGGGGGCATTCTCCAGGGCTGTGTTACAGGTGCCTAAAGGAAGCAGCAGCATTTAACCCCTCTTATCTGTGTTGTATTTCCCTTTCTCAGTGATACCGCCTCCCTTTTCCTGTCCCTATGATGTGCCAGAGCAGGCTTATTTGTGAGCATACCTTAAATGGTACTCTTTATTTTCAGATGTCTGAAACTGGATAGGTGGCTCACTGGTGAAGAGCACTTCTTGACATTTTTGAAGACCTGAGTTTATTTCTGAGCAGCCCTGCAGTATTGCCGGCAAGTCCACCTCCAGGAGATCCAATGCCCTAATGTTCTTTTCTGGCCTCTGTGGTAACCTGCACATAAGCGGCATACATCCACACATACACATAGATAACATAAAAATAAACATTAAACAACACTTTACAAGACTTCCCATTCTTTATAACTTTTAAAAATACAGGATCATTTTGGTAATCGGCTATGGACATAACTCTTTGAATAGAAATTTGCACGTATGCATATACATAAAATGATATACATTTTTTTATTAAGTAACATTCTCTACAACCAAATTTAGCATTCTGATAGATTCCCATACTCAATGCTACACACATGAAGTTGTCCTGATGCAGCATCCTGGAGATATAAACTCACCCCTTCCCCTATGAACATTTCAGTCTGTTATCATTGTGGTGTATCAATGCCTAGAGAGATCAATTCCCATGACGAGCAAATGACAAGTCTTCTGATAACAGCATCCCAGAGAAAGATTCTGGGCCCCTCATCAGGTTTCCAGGTGTGTTGGAATGTCTCCTCAGTAAAGTGCCTAGTGTCCCAGGGAAGGTGAGGTGTGCACAAATAGTGTGATAGGTACTGATGGCTTTGAGAAGCAGTCCAGGATTGGGAAGAAAACCCTCTAGGGAAAAAAATGTCCTTCTAGAATGTTCCTACCTAGCTGTTCCCAGTACCTGTGCTAATTCCAAAAAAGTGAGCAAAATATCTTTTTTCTCATAGAGCTCCAGAGATTCTGAAGAGAATTCCCATGTCTATCAATCCATCATTTATAGTTCCTGGTAACAAGAAAATAACCAAGACCATGTCCTCTCAATCTTACCTATGGGTCTTTTTTATCTGTTGTTCAGTCTCTAGCTTTCTTTCAATTTTATGCATGGGTGCATGTTTATATGTTTCTGTGGAATTTTAAAATAAGCCTTTTCATTGATGGAAAATATATACAGGAAACCACAAAGACACTGCTCTCTATATTTTTATGAAATTCAGATATCCATTGAAGTCCAGTCAAATAAAAACAAAATACAGAACTTTAGTATCACGTCTTAGTCATTTTTGTTCTCTGCCTCTTTACTGCCTATCCACTCTCTCCACATAAAGTCATGTCGTCCTACGTTTAAGCCTGGAAAGATACATCATAAAGTGTTGGGTCAAACTTCCTTTACCCAGTGATATGTCTGTGATATTTATCCATGTTTGTAGGTATGACAGTACCATGTGCTTGTCCTTAAGTATAGAGTCGCATTACATTGCCTTTTTATTCTGCTACTAATGGATAATTGTGGCATTTCTAGTTTATCACAATGCAGCTATGAACATATTGTTAATTCCACCAGTCAAGAAAAAGACCACTACCACAATTTAAAGTCAAATTTGAAGCAAGCTTTAGTTAAATACTAGCCAGGTGGCTGGGCTCTGAAGTTCCATCTCTGGGTTTCCAGATGATGGCCCCAAATCAGACTTTAGAGCTGCTTAATTGTTTCCCATCAGGTTCAACCAGGGCCAAGCATACATCCTGATGTATTTCCTGCCTGTGAACCTCTTGCCCACATGTGATCAAGCACATCCAGTACAGATGGGTCAAACAAACTTGTTTAGGAGAGTGAAAACACATGGCTTGTCACCTTCCATAAACATTAGCCTCCAGCATTTAAGGAACTATCTGTCCTTGAGCAAGAGGCTTGCAGATCAGAGACATTTTTGTTTCATGGATCTCTGAGGCATAGTAATTGAAACTTAAAATATAACCTTGGCTCTCACAATACTAACATGTCTTTTGACAAACATGGTTATGCAACTTTGTTGGATATATTTTTAAGAATAGAATTGATGTGAAATAAAGCATGTGATCATTTACATATCTATTTGTCCATATATATGTATGTCTTTAGAGACAGGGTCTCATTATGTAGTCCAGGAATTTGCTAGGTAGCCTGGGCTGGTTTTGAAGTTACTATCCTGTGCCTTAGTATTCTGGAATGAAGTATGAAATTAAGGTAAAGACATATATTTCCTGCATAAGGGAATATGAGTTCTAATCCCTTCTCACCACTGTGTGACATTGCTGTGTCTCTGTTTTGTTTTTATATCAGTCAGTTATGTCACTGTGAAATGGCATTATGGTTTTGGATTTCAGTGACTAATCTGGAGGTTGAGCACACTCTCTTGTTTATTTCTACTTCTTATCCAAATTTATTAAGGTCTTTAAGTAAAAGATTCTGAGATTCTGTAAAAGTTTTTTTTATGCAAAAGTCAAGTAGATTTCATTTTCCTTATTTATTTTCAAGACTTACTTAAATGGACTCATATAAGTGTTTTACTATTAGAAAGCAAATATTACTGCTCTACCATTTTCTGACTCACTATCTTCTTCATGATGTATTTTAACATGGTTTTTTAAATTTTTTATTTAAAATGTAATTATATCATTTCCCCTACTCTTTCCTTCTTCCAACCTCATCTACACCCAGTGCTTACTCCCTCTCAAAGTGATGACCTCTTTTTCTTTATTATTGTTACACACACACACACACACACACACACACACACATACACACATGTATAAATACATCCTCCTGATTTAATCACTTGTGTGTGTAGGATTTCAGGACTAACATCTTAGTATTAGATAATCTGTTAGGGGGCTTATTCTTGAGAGAGACTAATTCTACCTCACTCAGCAGTCATTAGTTGCTTATTGGGTCTAATAGGAATGACAGGGAAGCTACATCCATGATACTTCAACAATATGGCTGCTTAAACAAGATCTGTTGAGGGCTGGGCTCATCCAAGCCTTACCCCGAGGCTTTGATGTATGGAGAAGTAACTTAGCTCCTTTTCTAAAACCACAAATGTGCTTGGCACCTGGGCCAGTCCCTTGGGGGAAACCGAGGCTTCATATCCTGAGAACCCAACTGTTCCTATCATACTGGGCTTTGGTTACCAGCCCCAAGGTTGCTGTGTACTGGAACTGTAATGCTCTTGAGATACCTTGTGTTCCATTTGTGCAACACTGTTTGATTAACTTCCCTCTCCTTCCTCCCCATTGTAAGATAGAGTCTGCTGATGCTATCCCATTTTTCCATGAAAACGGTATGTAGGTTTCTATATGTAGCCCACCGGTTTTATTTTCCTCATCTCTGATCCCCTGGACCTTCCTCCTTAGGAAGTTCCACTGAAGAACTGCTCGCCGGTCTGGGTCAAGATCTAAACAATCACAATATCAATAACCATGCTAATGGTAAAGGGGGGAAAAAAACCTCACCAGGGAACCATCCTTAGATAAAGAACCTCAGGTAACTAGTGACTGGTGTCTTTCATGCCTTGACATTCCAACTTGTTAATTTTCCATTATGTCTAAGCTTATTTTAAAATACATAAAAGAATCCTTGCTATACCAAAGATATCAAACTATCATAAAGACTCTGCTGTTGTATATTGTCCTTTAGATATGCTATAGTTTTAAACATTTCAGGCTTAAGCGTATAGTTCACCAGTTGTGAAAGATCATAGCTAATAGATGAGCATCTTTTAGTTAAACGACATTTTCTCACTGTGCTGTGGTGGAATCTGCCATAAACCATGAACTTAGTGCTAATTCTGAACACACTGTTTTTATCTTGCTTAATTCTGCAATCTGTCCATCCTCACATCATTTCTACTCTGTCTTAATTGCTGTTACTTTAACAAGTCTAAAATGTCAATCAATCAAATCTTGAACTTGAAATTTAAAGTTACTTTGTGAATTTCCCAACATAATTCCTTATGGGAGAAGTAATATCCTATGGAGAATGCAAACCTTTGGCTTTCCAATCATCCAGAAGTATGAATATAATATATTGGACTTTCAATTGGTGCAATTGTTTGAAGTTTGTAGTTTTAAAGTAGTATTTCAAGGTACTTATTCCTAGATATACCTTTAAAAATGTTTTTGAGAATTCCATACACAAGTACTGGATTTAAATTATTTTCCCTCTTGTTTTCCTCAGTCCAACCCCTCCCAAGTCTCTTTCAGTCTCTCTCATATTCATAAACTTCTTCCCTAATAATTACACACATATATGTGTATAAACAAATACATATACAAATACAATCTGTTGAGTCTATTCAGCATTGTTCATATATTTTAAAGGATAACCAGTTAGGGTTGTATACCCTATCAGGTGTCTCATTCCTGGAGAAGATTGATTCTTTGTCTCTCAGCAGCAACTGTCTGCACTTCTTCATCTAAGGGTCTTGTGAGATATTCCTTATCCAAGTCAGCATGTAAACTCCTGACATTGTGCTGGTCTTATTTAGGCAACCATATTTTTGAGATTTGATGGGTGCAGCTTCCCTGTCATATAAAAAAGTCATGGCTCTGGCTCTTACAATCTTTTTGCCCCCTTTTCTGTGATGCTGCTTGAGCATAAGGTAGGTGTAGGGGTTATATTATAAATGTGTGAATGGGAATGAGGTACCTGATAGTCATTTGTTCTCTGCATTTTGACCATTTGTAGATTTCTGTAATTCTCTTTGTTTGCTACAAAAAAAAAGTTTCTTCTTTGATATGTGGTGAATGCTACACTTAGGTGTGGGTGTAATACTTATGTGTGAGTGTAAGGATAAGTATGTAGAATGCAATTTAAAAAAAAACTGGTTTAGGGACGTAGCTGTAGTAGGTTCCTTTCTAGGGCCCATGGCTTCAGCAGCCATTGGAAATCGGCTAGATTTACACTACCAGTCATAAATTCCCCTCTACTGAATAGGCCTTAAGTTCAGCTGGATGGCTCTGGGTATGCTCAGAATATAAGTGTTATATTGCATAATTTTAACTTTTTTTATTTTGAGGAAGAGTCTCACTGTGTAGCCCTGGTTGGCCTGGAACTCACAGAGATCAGCATGGCTCTGCCTCCTGAGTCCTGAGATTAAAGGCATGTGCCATCATGCCCAGCCCATAATTTTAACTTTTTGGCACAGTGACTTAAACGTGCAGTAATAAGGGTCCCAAACAGTGATGTGTCCGGTGGGAAGACACAGGATGATAAATAATGAAGAGCAATGAAGAAGACAAAAGCAGTAGCTGGGACTGGAAGGTCTTGAATGAGCTGATGACTTATGCCAAGTAAGTTTATTAGGAAATACAGCATCTTATATGCTATTATCAGGGGGCGATGGCCAAGGTCAGCGAGAGCTAAGTCAGACAATGCTGGCAAAGAGAACACAGGATACCTCAGAAACAGCTGCCTTAGGGCCGATAACCACAGCCCAGGGGGAAGACTCATGTCCCCAGAAGCCGCAACCTTGATTCCTTCAAGGCCCTGGCTCCAGCTTCATATCAGCCTTGCCTACTCCACTCCTGGACAAGGACACAGAGCTAAAGTTCCTTTTGTCCTTGCATTAGGGCCTCTGAGAAAGTCTTGGGTCAGCCAGGCTCCCCCTATACAGAGTTATGTTGCCCATTCTGACCTCAAACCTGGAAACTCAAGAGTTCTTCCCATATCAACCTCCCACATAATTGGGAATGCACATGTACACCTCCCCCATCCCCACCCTGGGCTTTACAAGTGGCATAAATTAACTACTTTAATTTATAATTTTCTCCTGTACAAATATATTTGAGTTTTGATATTTGTCATCTACTCATAACAAATTTGCTAAAATTTTGTGCATGTGCCTGACATTGCCCTTTTATATCTTTATCTTCTTTGTAACCAGAGGGAAACTGGCTTCTTCATTTCTCCTTCCCTGCTCTGGGTTAGTTTTTTCTCATCACTCTGTCAAAATGCCTGACAGTAGCAAATAGAGGGAGTAGATTTACGCTGACACACAGTTTGGGGAAACAGTCCACTGTGACGGGAGGAATGGTAGAGTTCATGATAGCAGGAGGGCATGACTGGGGCTCCGCACATCTCAACAGCCCACAGGAAGCAGAGATCTTCTTCAGGAAATAGGGTGGGCTATCTCTCCAAGGGTCTGCTCTGCTGAACTACCCTGCCCTCCAAAGATTCCACAACTCCCTCGCCTCCAAAAGTGCCACCTGCTGGGAACCAGGTATTTGGGCATGAGTCCTTACAGAAGATGTTGTACATCTAAACCATAACATTCCCCTTTGTTTTCCATCAATATTTCAGGTCCCCACTAAAAAGTGTATATATAGCAAACATAACTATGTTTTAATGTAAAATTGCTTGGTTTGTAGTTATTTCCATTCCTGTACTATAAAGGCAGTGTGGAGGCTTAGCATGGAAGTTGAATATGTGACTGCTTATATTTTTTAAGAACACTAATTACTTTGTGAACAAGTTGTAAAGCTGTTGGTTGTTTTGTTTAAATGATACACACATGGTGGTAGCTTTGCAAAGTGTTGTCTATATTTAATCATATCTTAAGCAGTTTAGAAATTTTGGCTTAACAATTAACACACACATTTTTTTTTAAACCTATGATCATGGAGAAAGGTTTCTAATTTATATTTTCATAAAGATGGTTTGATATCGGGAAAGGATTAATGCTGCAAAATGGGAGGTGGTTCCTTTTTAAGCAGTCACCTTTGCTGAAATGAAACAATGAAACTTGTAGGTAAACAATTTATCTACATCTCCGATTTCTTCACTTCTTAAAAATTAGTTTTTGGTTTTCCATTCTGTGGCATCACCAGAACACTGTTACAAGTTTATAGTTTTTGCCTTGTAGGTTTTACTTCTGTTAATGGTATCACGGTTACAATAAGATTGAGCAGAGGGAAGTGTCTATTTAAAAGGAGTTTTTATATCAGCCTTTACCAGATAACTAGCATTCTATCTGTGCTAATTTGAAGAGTAGAATGTCTGCCACTCAGACTTCCAAGAAAGCTCATAACATTAAGTGTGACTTGGGGAATCCAGTGGAAAACCTGGAAGACAGATTGTAGGAGCCAGAGTGGTCCAGGACACCAGGAGAACAGGGTCTACAGAATCAACTAAGCAGGCCTTATAGGGGCTCACAGAGATTGAAATTGTAATCACAGAGCCTGCATAGGTCTGCACTAGGTCCTCTACATATACGTTATGGTTGTGTAGCTTGGGGATTTTGTAGAACTCCTGATGATAAGAGTGAGGGTGTCTCTGACTCTTTTGCCTGCTCTTGGGACCCTTGTTCTTCTACTGTGTTGGCTTGTCCAACTGTGATATGAGGGTTTGTTTCTAGCCTTATTGTAAGTTGTTATGTTGTGTTTGGTTGATATCCCTGGGAGGCCTGCTCTTTTCTAAAGGGAAAGGGAAGGGGAGTGGATCTGGAAGTGAGGGGAAGTGGTGGGGAACTGGGAGGAGTGGAGGAGGGGAGAGTGCATTTAGGATGTATTCTATGAATGAAGAATAAATAAAAACAAATAAAAGAAAGGCCCTAGCCATCCTACCTGCCTTGACTCTCCTCTGACATATGTTGCTGAGCTAAGCACTGTGTTCTGGGAGGACAGTCTGGGTCAATCTGCAGAGCATTTGCACTACGTGCTTTGTTAAGCTCTCAAGTCTCTTTAGCTTGTGTTTGAA
This sequence comes from Peromyscus attwateri, assembly GCA_902168425.1. Lineage (NCBI taxonomy): Eukaryota > Metazoa > Chordata > Mammalia > Rodentia > Cricetidae > Peromyscus > Peromyscus attwateri. The sequence goes on along the minus strand of CABHPP010111456.1, from coordinate 11,741 downwards.
TTTTAATTTTGACTCCTGTAAACGTGTTTTTACAGCTCCTTGAATTGTCATTTGATGTCACTGCCAATTCCAGAGTTCATTTTAGACAGGCCATTCCATCTGTGCCCTATACTTCCTGCATCATCAGATGGAAGCTATGGGCAGTGGGTAGAAGTCACAGGCAATAAGGACGCACCTGTCCCAGTATAGTAGTGTTGGAAAGACTGGACCTCTTTGATTGTACATATCCCTTCACTTATTTTCAGTTGACACATCACAGTTGTACATATTTGTGTTTGGAATGAAGAGCTTTTCTCTCCCCATTATTTATAAAACACATAGTCAGTTGTTTATTCAGTATAGGAATCTGTAAATTAGACAGGTGATATGACATTATGATTTATGTCTTTGCTTCTAAGGTGAAGGAGAACAGTAAGGCCCAAATCATAGCCATGTATATATGTTTAAGAAAAGCACTACATTTTCTCCAAATCTTCTCAAATTTCTAAGACTGAATGTCAGAGACTCAAGAGAAAGTCGCTGCAATTTTTCTTCAAAAGAAGAATGCATAACATAAAAAATGCTATTTAAGTGCTGTCATCTTTTGGAACTTGTGGGTTGGGATTAATTTGGGAGATAAGAATTTTCTAAAATTAAGCAAGCAATTATACTGAGGCAATAAAAGAGGGGTTGAATTCTGTATAGACAATATATTTTTTGGATAGTATAGATTATAACATGGTAGTCACAACATTTCTATGATTATTATTTCATAACTAATTCTCTTGGTTCTATACTACTTATGGAGGGTTCATCTATTAATGTATACAGTCTTTCTTCATTGACCAATGAGTTCGTAATCAAAATAGAGGCAGGGACCCAGAGATGATAACATGTAAGTGACTATAAGTCATTGGAATGAGAAAGGCTTTGGTACTTTGCTGTACGTTACCTGCCCCCAATTGTGGTTGCCAGCTATGACAATTTAGTAGGAGTAGAATTTATGAAGCCAGAGTTGACAGATATTATCGAATGCTGTGGAAAATACTAATTGTAATCTTATCTCACAAATAACAAATATAGGCTAAGAAAGGGAAGTGATTTATAAAAAGGTTCAGATTCAGACTTTCTAGAAGGTTTCATATTGCCCCAACTGAATGTCAAACTGTAATTTACAGAATCCAGAAATGAGTGTCATTCATAATACTGTTTCATGGAAGAAGTTACTAAGCTATTATATATTGTATGACAAAAGGGGATCCTCTGAGACAGGTTGGTGCTGTCATGGTTCCATTTGTGGAGTGGGTAGCAGTATGTAATGTCTACATCTGATACAACTAGACCCATGTTCAGATATAAATCACCTAAGAAGAAAACAAATCAGCAGTTTTTTGGTTTTTGTTGTTGTTGTTTTTGGAGACAGGGTTTCTCTGTGTAGCTCTGGCTGTCCTGGAACTTTTTCTGTAAACCAGGTTGGCCTCAAACTCATAGAGAGCTACCTGCCTCTGCCATCCAAGTGCTGGGATTAAAGGTGTGCACCATCACCACCAGCGTTTCTTTTTGTGACAACTATTTTTTTTCTTCTTTTCTACTTACTCTCTTTCTCCCTGCTATTCTTTTAGCCACTCTTATGACTTTTTGGTTCTCTCTTCATTTGTTATCTTTATTGTTCCTATATCTTGGATACTATGAAAAATACTAATGTAAATGACAATAGAATTTCTGAGAAAAATAGTAACATTGCAAGGATAAAAATGCAGAAAGGCTGCCTGTGAGGACATGGTTTTGGGATGTGGGGCTAGAAGAAACAATGTATATGTTTTGTATGGACACCAAGGAAAGTCCATGTTCTGAAGCAAAAGACAGACAAACTGGAATGGTACCATAAAGTCATGTCAGAACTATCTTCAAACAGTGCAAAGTGAGAATATTGAATAAACCATAAACTAGCTAAGTATGAGAGTAGGTGTGGTCTCCAGTTCTCTGTGCTGGGAGTTTCTTTTGTGTAATTGAAAAGGAACCTCATATTTTTAGCACAGTTCTGTGAACACCTCACTAAGTCTGTTCTGTCAGAATGCACAGAAGGTAGAAATCTCTTCGTTTTCTTGAAACCAATAAAATAGTGAGAAATAGTTACATTCATGAGTAGATGTTAAATCTAGGGTACATTTGTGCCAAAAAACATAGGACACTTGGCAAGCTCAGGCTAGGGTTGTTAAATATGAGAGCCTATTGCTGAATATTTATGATCTGCACCATTCTTGAAATGGCATAATTTGAGTGTCCTCCAACGGTTTACGGCAGGTATTTCTGTACCAATCATGAACACACTGGCGGGTTTAAGCAGCAGGGATGTCAGCACTATTTTTGCACTGATTCATTTTCAAGCTCCATAAGTAGCATTTGTATGCATTTGAAATGAACAGAGTGTACAGAAGAGATAGTAGAAAGTACTATTTTCCACTTTCAAGTCATTTTTACCTGGAATTAACTTTCTCTTTTGAGGAATACTCTACTTATACAATAAGATAAAACACTTAATCTTAAATAGTACCCAAATTAATTTCCAATATTGAATCTCCTTGAGTTCTCTCTTTTTCTTTTATATGATCCATTCTTTAGTTTTGACTCATTGGGTGCCATAATTAGGAGGTGGGAGCATCAGGGTATAACTTGGACTTATTTAATACTGTTCCCTTGTTTCTTACTTCAAAAGAAAGTGAAGTAGGGGTTAGAGAACTGGCTTAGTGGTTAGAAGTAATTCCTGGTCTTGCAGAGGACCCAGGCCAATTCTCAGCACCCACGTGACAGTTCATAACTGTCTCTAACTCTAGTTCCAGGTGATTCAATGCCCTCTTCTGACTACTGTGGGCACAAGGACATTCAGAGCACCCTGCAATTTATGCAAACAAAATACCTGTACACATTAAAAACAAATCTAAAAAATAAATTTAAATTTTTTTTCTGGCATGTTCCTAACAAGTCCATCTCAACTCTTATTTGCCCAACTGAAAGTCCTCCCCAAGTAAAATGTGTGAACATATAGATGACAGACTTAATCCTCACAACTTATTAGCTATTGCCCTTAGTCAAGTTACTTACATCTTCCCACCTCAGTTTCCCTGCAGAGGAAAAGGACCAATAGCACTCTGCTAAGAAGGTCTGCAGAGGAATTGCTGAGGTTACAGTGTTAGCCATACTAAGGGCAGCACTCCAGGTACAGATCTGACTGCCTTTATCCCAGATGTCACCTCTCCTGTCCAAATTAGCCCTTCACATCCTGTCATGGGAGCAAAATGGAATTTCATGATTTTTCAACTTCAATCCTGCTAAGGTGATTTAAATACATATTAAAAAAGAAAACACTTTTAAATAATTTTTTCAGTCCAGTCACTTTTATTACACTTATTTATTTACACATGATGGAGGTCAGAGTTCAGCTTGCAGCTTTCACCATGTGGGTGTCAGGGATCAATGTCAGATTATCATGCTTGATGACAGGTGCCTTTACCCACTAAGAGATCACACTAGCCCATATCCCGGTAATGTTTTCAAGGACAGTCAACACCCAATGCCCTTCTGGAAAGGCTCCTCTAAGGCGCGTAAAGGATAACACTGGAACCACTAAGAAGAAGACTCATGATTATAGAGATGTGTTTTCACCCTGACTTCTCTCTCCTTCTAGGTATATATATATCCTGCTATGATGCCAGGATTCCATTTTATGCCAAGGACATAAACATATTTCGCCTGCCCATTCTTCATGTGTTTGATACCAAGAAATTTCCAATTTACTTGATGTTGATTCAATGGCTGATTAAACCTGAAAAATCGTTTCATGGGTTTCCCAAATTTTAAGTAGAAATTGCCCAGTTTTTGTTGTAGATTCAGAAATAAGTAACTTGCTGCCACGTACTGTGAATTCTTATAGATCTTATGTCTTTAAAATAAATTCCAGGGTACTTCAGCATCTGAGAGGATTTATTGTACCATGGTCAAAACACATATGCTATTTGTTAGCAATACCAGTCAGTATTCACTTCCAGAATACTTTTCATACAGACATGGAAGTGACGAAAGTAAGTTTTAAATGAGTTTCAGGAGTCAACACAAAATGGTCCCTAATGGGGTCAATTTTCTACTGTCCTTGAGAGCCAGAAATGGAGCTATTAGATTACTGGTGGGTGGCCTCAGTAGCACAGCTCTTGATGGCTTAATATTTCTCTGGACCCTTCTAAGTATGACATTATATTAGTTACTTTTCTATAGCTGTGATAAAAAATACCATAATCAAGAGTCACCTGCAGAAGGAAGAGTTCATGTGGGGTTAAGATTCCAGAGGCAGAGTCCCTCAAGGTGGGAAGGCATGGCAGTATACACCCAGAGTAGAAAGACAACCACAAACCAGAAAAAGCCAATTGAGGAAAGGCAAAGCTAGAACCCCCACAGGCCTCCCCCAGCAAAGGTCCTCCTCCTGAAGGTTCCACAACCTTCCTCAACAGCATGACTGACTAGGAACCAAATGTTCAACTACATGAGCCTGTGGGGGACATGTCTTATTCAAACCACCATAGGCACCAAGGTAGAAAGGAAGAGTGAGAGGTACTTTAGAGGGTGTTACAGGGTGTTAATAAGGGAACATCTGGGATCCTCTGGGCAAATTACAAAGTAGCAAAAATGAATAAACTGTGGTTGCTATTTCCTTTTGCCCCTCAATCCAAATTTTGACTTCCTGCTTCACTCCATTACATGCTGTTTCTTCTTCTTTTTCACTTACCTAGCAGTCTGTGGGATATAGAACTAACACAGTTTATAAGGGCTTCCCTAGGAGTATTGGAAGCTCTGCAACTAGTATTAGAAAAGAAGAGGAACTAACAACGATCTAATGGTGACCGAACAGCTTTTCTAACCTGTGATAATAGGAATGAGCTGCAGATGGATGGAGAAGCTTTGATTTTGGTCAGACAGGTTTTATGAAATACTCCAAAGGACTGGAAAGAGCAGATGAGCCTTGACATATAATCACCACGTTTCTAGGTAGTCTGTTTCAGTTTGATGCAGGACTCCAGCCAAAGTCAAGGTTGAACTCAAAGACTTGGCAAGAACTCAGTGCATTAGTGATTTATTCTAACTGTGAATCCTAATCTTAAGAATCAGCACTGTCCTCCACATATGTGCATTTGTTTTAATGTAAAGTGTATGAATGTTATGTCATGATTACTAAACAGAACATTACATGCCTATGTCATAAAACAAGTAAAACAACAGAACAGTTTTTTAAGGAATGAAGTTATGAAGAGACTTTCTACTTTCTGCCTGTGCTTTGATGAGCTACTCTACAGAATCTTCTCCAGCCACGTGGGTTAAGGACCAAGGAAAGGTCTCTGTGAGACTCTTTGGAGACTAATGGGGCTTTAAAAACTGAGCCCCACATGCAGGAACTGTCTGAGATTCTTGGAATAAAGTTCCCATGGAGTGGACTAAAGCTTAGCTGAAATCTTGCCCCAAAGTAGGACTGAGTATGAAGGGTGTGATTTTATTTTCCTTAACAGGAGACACTACATGGTTCTTAGAGAAAGTCCGTTTTAGCTCATGATATGTAATCATTTAAAACGCAAAGTCCTACAGTGCTTCATTCTTTCTCAATGTGGTACAGTCATATCATGCAGGACAGAAAGCCACCCTTGAAACGAGGTGATGACCATTCCCAACTGTTCACACACCTGGGAAGAGGAAACCTGCACAGAGGAGATGGCCTCCATCAGACTGGCCTGTCACTGGGCATTTATGTGATTGCTAAATGATAGAGGAGGGCTAGCCCACTGTAGTGTTCCTGGCTTTTATGAGGATGCTGTGTGAACAGAAGCAGAAAGGAAGCTGGTAAGCAGTGCTCCCCCATGGCCTCTGCTTTAGTAACGGCCTCCACCAGATTTCTGCCTTGAGTACCTGCCCTGACTTTCCCTGAAGGATGGACTAGAACTAATGAGGCAAAACAAACCATTTCTTCCCCAAGTTACTTTTCTCAGTGTTTTATCAGAGCAGCACAAAGCAAACCAGGACAGAAAGAGGTTCCAGAGAGTGGACTGTTGTGACAGACCTGACTGGCTTTCGGTAGAAAAGGCTGTTGAGTGTTCGGTTTAATGAGCTGTTATGGGAGCTTGAAGGACAACAATGTGGAGAGAGGCACAGAAGATGGAGGCTTGTGAAGTTTCAGAGGGAAGCAAAGACCCTATTAGGCTGTTTGTGTGATATTTTTAATCAAAAGTCAGTATAGAAGAGGGAGGGTGGAGGGACAAAAGACAGTAAAGATGTATGAAAAAGAGTCATACTATTATATGTTCCCTAAAAGTTATATATATGTATATATATATATATGTGTGTGTGTGTATGTATATATATACATATTCATATATATGTGTCTGTGTGCATTTATGAGTGTGTACATATGTATTATATATGTGATATCTATATACCTATCTATCATCTATCTATCTATCTATCTATCTATCTATCATCTATCTATCTATCTATCTATCTATCTATCTATCTATCTATGTATCTACTTATCTTTATAAGGATATATATCTTCTTGGTCTAGGATTGAAGCCCCAGTGGGATTGCTCCCTTCCATGTTAGCATGTATATTTGCCTCCTTCTCATCTAGGTCTTGTTTAGGTAGCCACGCTGATGTGCTTCCCTGGGTGAAGCTTCTTAGACATTTGTAGGAGACATAATATCATAGCAAACTTCATTTTCCTTTGGCTCTTGCAATATTTCTCCTCCCTCCTCCACAGTGATCCTGAACCTCAGGTGTATGAGTTGTGTTGTAGATGTATCAGCTGGGACTCTGACCCACACGATCATTTGTTATCTTCATTTTGATCAGTTGTTTTTTTCTGTGTTGATCTCCATCTGATGCTAAGAGAAGTTTCTTTGGTGAGGGATGAGAGCTACACTTATCAGTGTGTATAAAGATGAATATTAGTAATGTAGTTAGGAATTGTTCTAGTTAAGCAAAATTGGTGGCTGTTGGTTCTTCTCCAAGATTTATGACTTCACTAGTCCAGGGTAGGGGCTAGGTTTCCAGTACCAGACATGATTTTCCTCTTGTTGAGTGGTCCTCAATCCAATTAGCCAGTTAGAGAGATGTTGGTTACTGCCAAGATATGTATTCCACTATTGTACTCTTAGGGCTATTGTTCCGTGTTGACCATCATCATATTTCATAGACATCATAGCCAGATAGGAAGATAAGGTGCTTCCCTCCTTTGGAGACTTGCATGACAATTTTAGGTACAATTAAAGCTAGTTCTCAGGGAGAGGTCTTTCAGGACAGATCCAGCATAGGTCCTCTGTGTCCTGCGTCCTAAGTGCTTGTTGTCTTCAACAATAAGGACCAACCTTCCACCTATGGGAGGCAACCAAGAACAGCAGCAATTCCTACACTGTTTGGGGAGACTCTTGGATAATCATGATCAACAACTCAAAAGGGAACTTCCCATGCCTGCTGTTGGGAGTTTTGTTAGATTGTTTACAGTGTCTATGGCTCTTAGGGCAACACTGTCAACCCAGGTGGGTAAATTTTATACACACACACACACACACACACACACACACACACACTCACACACACATATACAATCTCTCCATTTATATACGTATACATTATTTATAATTTTAGATAAATAAATAATATGATTCCTTATGACTTTTTCAGATATCCTTAGTGTCATTTTACCCTCTCCCATCCCTCTTCTTTTGTATTGACCTCCCTCTTCCTTCTTAATTAAAGACGCCCATTACTACCATTTCATCCCTTCAAATTACTTGTCCCCTGCTATTCCCCTCTCTATTGCTCCTTCCCTCATGGTCCCATTGCACTTTTCTGTTTTCAGAAGTTACACCAGGTTGTATAAATTCATATTTGAAAATTTGGAGCTAAGATCCATAGTAGAGAGCACACAGGAGTGCTTTGTGTTTAGGGGTCTGAAATACCTTATTCAATGTGATCTTTTCTAGGTCCACCCATTTACCTGAAAATTTCATGATTTCACTTATATTTACCAATGAATATTCCATAGGATATATATATATATATATATATATATATATATATATATATATTATTTCCATTCTTTAGCTGAAGGACATTTAGGTTGTTTACATGTCTGGGTTATTATGAATAGAACAATGATGAACATGACTGTGGCATAAGACGTCAAGTCCTTTGGGCATATTCCTAGTAGTGTTATAGATGAGCCATATGGAAGATATATTTAGAACTTTTTGTGGGTTCTCCACACTGACTTCCATAGTGCCAGACTAGTTTGAAATCCCACCAGTGGTGAATGAAGGTTACCTTTTCACCACATCTTCTCCACCATTTGACTTCAGTTATCGTGTTGATCTTTGCTGTTCTGAGTGGGATAAAATAAAATCTCCAAATTGCTTTGATTTACACTTCCATGGTTGCTAGGGACAATCCACATTGTTTGAGACCTTCTTTGGCCATTTTTTATTTCATCTTTTGAGAAGCTCTTTTGAAATCCTTAGCCCATCCTTTTGAGTGGATTGTTTGCGTTTCCTTTCTTTCCCTATTTTGGGTCTTTGTTCTTTGAGTTCTTATACATTAGGGATATAAATGATGCTGAGCATCTGTTCATGAGTGCATTCCTTATTTGTCTTTCATCTTTGGAAAGCTAGCTAATTCAAGTCTTTTGCCCGTTTTTTTGCCAACTTATTTGCTTAAATTTTTTTAAATGTGGTTTTTATTGCTGATTTTTTGGGAAGGGTCTCACTATGTGGTGAAAGCTGGTCTTGAATTCATGATCCCCCTAATTCAGCCAAATGGCGTTGGGATTTCAGGTGTGCATCATCACCCTAGCTTTTACTGTTCAGCTGTAAGAATTCTTTATATATCTTGGGAGTTGAATTTTACCGTATCTAAGGTTGGTGAAGGCTTTCTTCCATTCTGTATGTTGTCTTTGCCCAAACTTAATATGTCTTTTGATGCTCACCTGCTTAGGTATATGCTGGCTCATGGTTACCTTCCTCAGTGCTTCCCAATAGAGTGGGTGTTATGTGCAAGACATCTCTGTGATTTGATGAGACTCCATGTTGGAAGATTCCTATGTGTAGCATTTATTGTCACCACCTGAAATTCTTCACAACACTTGAAGAGGCTTTGACTTTCCGTTTTTGTGACTGTCCAACCTCCACACCTGTTGCTCTGTTTCCTGTTGTCTTATCACCCTCTGGTGCTCTCACAGTCTATTATTATCACACAAATCTGACAATATATTTTTTGCAGTGTCCATGAGAGTTAAAGTCAGTTAAATCATTCTGACCTAAGTCTGAGTTCATTCGGCCATCATGATGTTTAAACATTTGATAATGGCAACAAAGGTAATGCAAATTTCAGTCTTTATCAAAAGGTTATGACGTTCTGAGCAGGAAGACTGTGGAGGACAACATGGCACCTTGGTTGACAGCAGGCACTATTTGCAACTTTAACATAACATACATTAAATGCAGCAGAGTTTAGGACCACTGTGCTCAAGGTAGTTTTGCTGAAATTCATATTTTGGTTCCCAGAACACAGGTAAAAATAAATGATGATGACAAAGAGGGAATTACAGTGGGAACCAGATTTTGGTACAGTTTTTTTCTGTAACACAGTAATTTCGCCCTTAATTGTGGTGTTTGTGATTCTCTGGAGGAAAAGAGAACCAGAGAATGTGTCAAGCTGAGTAACTCTTCTCAAATAAATAGCCAAAGCTATCCATCTCTCCCGTCACGATGAACTGCCAGAGAATACTAATGGCTGAGAGCCCCGCATCATTGATCTTCATCAGGCGAGTGTATTATCCCGAGCGCAGAGCTTCTAGGTCTTGCTTCTCCCTACACGCTTCTGCTTCCACTTTCTCTCGCCTGCAACTTTCATTTTAACCTTTGAGTCATTAATCAAGGCAGTGACCTTGACTATGAAAATCTAAATTTGGTGGGTAAATGAAATGGAAATCTGCAGAGGCACAGCTCCCAGAAGCCAGAGACTGTGTGATTTCTGGAGGTTGTCTGTCTGAGCAGAAGGAGCCTTGGAGGATTGATGTCTCCACTGTAAGGAGGAAGCATCAAACACCTGCAGAGGAAGTCATTTCATGCTGCACCCAAGGGTAGGATTTAGAAAATTAGTATTAGTTGTAAATTCCTTTTTTATTATCTCAGTTTTAAGAATGACTGATTATAATGATCACCATAAGAGATTTTTACATGAAAATGTGAAATGACACCCCTCTTTTTTTCCTCTCTCCTCATTCTAGCAGCAGGGTTCTGCTGTGTGCAATGCACTAAGGTTCAGATAGATATTAATCCCAGAGAGGCCCAACTGGTTCTGGGCAGTGACAGGGACTTTCCACCAGGCACTGGGAAGGACTTTCCACCTGGACTCCTGTCATCCAGCAAATTCTCCCATAGGAGCTAAGTACTACAAAAGAACCTATTTGCTGTGTAAGCATACTTCTTGTGACTACCTGGCCTATCCTTGGCCAAGCCTTCAACAAGGCAAATCTGTCTCATAAGGGAATCCTGAGATACCAGTGAAGTTGACTAATTTTTAATTTGTCTAAATTTCAATTTAACTTCAACACATCTGCTGTCCAAAATCCTTATCTCAGGAGTCTTCTCTAAAAACTGACAGAGGTAACATACACAGAAGTGTCCGGACAATGTCAGAAATGGGAGCATGTGTCCCTGTCTGTGATTTGGAAGGCTGTAGAAGATTCCCCTATCCACAGTGATAGCTCCTATAGCGCTCCAAATCACAGATGGCACAACATGCTTGACTTCATCAGAAATGTCTCATTGTACAGAGTCCTGAATCCTCCAGTTTCTGACATTGTGTTTTCGTGTGAAATTTATAGTATCATTAATAGGAAGCATGGCACAGAACTCCTTCTCCAATTATCAAAGCTATGCCCATAAAAATCCTTTGTCAGAAAACTCAAGGTTGAAGAGGTTGTATGTGTTATGGGAAAAAATGCTATTTGGAAGACCATGGGAAAATTCTATTTGGAAGACCATGTGTAGGATAGAAACTTACAACTCCTTTAAAAATAGTTTGCTGTTCATTGAATTGACAATGGTACACTAACTAGAGGCTATCAGTAGAAATCTGCATCCCTGAAATTGGTGCTATTGGATATTAGAAATTAAACACAACTTTCCGGTCACTTGTTCACCATGTCTCCTGCCTGGAAAGCCCATGGAAACAATGGCTTGGATTTGCCTTACTTAATACATTGATGATATGCTCCTTTGTGTGTGTGCCATCCTTGAGGCCTTTCTCATAATGTTCTCCATTATATGTAAATGCCAAATGCCACCATGAGCACAAGTGTCCAAATTCCTCTTCAGGATTCTATTTTTATTTTTCAAATCTACCCTGAAGTTTTACAGTTAATTCTTTCACTTGTTAATATGGCAGCTTCCCATTTTATCCTTCTCCCAATAGTGACCTAAGATGTCAATTTCTTCACATCCAATTCAGCACTCTTTTTTTGTTTCACTGTGTTATTGGCAGTGGTCACCCCAATATGTATGGAATAATACGTCCATGAAATCACTGCCAAAACCAATGTGACAAGTGATTTATTTTGTTTTCATTAGAAAACTTTAGTTTTAGGTCTTATGTTTTGTTTTCTACCTTCATATATATATATATGTGTGTGTGTGTGTGTGTGTGTGTGTGTGTGTGTGTGTTATCA